>JASTWL010000643.1:0-103139 GCA_035220575.1 Temnothorax rugatulus | reverse complement strand
TCAGCAAACTCATCTCTCACCGGAAGAGATTTCCGATGCGAAGAGCATTTCGTATCGACGCTTTTCGTGCCCCCAATGGGCAATATTAGTGCGTTGCCGTTCAAATCGGGGCCCCCTATCAACATAGGCGAATCGAAATCGTCCGCAATCGCGTTGTATTCGCGTCTCGAGTCGCGGCTAAAGTCAAATCCGGATCTCGCAAAGGAATACAACGAATTTCTCGCGGAATACGAGCGTCTCGGACACATGGTCAAGGCGCCGCGAGACGACCCTTCCGATGGTCAGGTATATTATATACCGCATCACGCAGTCATACGCGAGCATAGCTCGACAACTCGTTTGCGCGTTGTCTTCAACGCTTCTCATCCGACCTCCAATGGTCTGTCTTGAACGATCATCTCATGGTTGGCCGCAAGTTGCAACCTGAGTTATCATTCATTATCTTGCGATGGCGGCAATATCGATTTGTCTTCACCGCCGACATCGCCAAGATGTATCGCAAATTCTTGTCCACCCCTGCGACGTAGAATATCAGCGAATCTTATGGCGACCCACACCGACCTCGCCATTGATAGCCTATCTCTTATTGACCGTCACCTACGTAACGCGAACGCGCCGAATGCCGCCCTCCGTGTGGTCGAACAAGTCGCCAAGGACGAAGGCGCGAAATTCCCGTTAGCTGTTCCGGTTTTGCAGCTGCACACATTCGTCGACGACTGTGTGTTCGGTGGCAGACGATATACCTCTCGCGCTTCAAACGCGAGATCAATTAATCTCTCTCTTGAAAAGAGCAGGATTCATCTTCGCAAATGGGCGAGTAACAATCCTGTATACTCGAAGGCATCGATCCTCAGGATCATGGCCTTGCTTCAGCCATAACGCTCGAATCTGATGAACGTCTTAAAGTGCTCGGTCTCAAGTGGGATCCCCACAAGGACGTCTTTCAATTCGACGTCACTCTTGTAGAGTCAATCCCCGACACGAAACGATCAATTCTTTCGACTATCGCTCGAATTTTCGACCCTCTCGGCTGGATGGCTCCCGTGGTCATCACCGCGAAAATTCTCATGCAGCAGCTCTGGCTGCTCCGCTCTGAATGGGACGACGTCATCCCTGACGATCTCCTCCGAAAATGGAGAGATTACTATCTTCAATTGCCCTGTTGAAACAAATCTCGATTCCGCGTTGGACGGGTTACGGATCCGATACGCTCAGCGCTGAAATTCATGGGTTTGCCGATGCGTCTGCCTCCGCATACGGAGCAGTCATTTATCTACGAGTTACGCACATCGACGGAACAGTCGAAGTCACGATGCTCATGTCAAAATCAAAGGTAGCTCCGCTCAAACCCATGAGTATTCCTCGATTAGAGCTGAGCGCCGCGGTCCTTCTCGCGCGCGCAATCGACGCGAACCGATCTGCTCTCACAATCGCGATCAAATCGTACCACTGTTGGACCGATTCGAAGGTCACGGAAGCCTGGCTCTCGCAGCCTCCTTCCCGATGGCCAACATTCGTCGCAAACCGGGTCCACGAGGTACAAACCCTTTTGCCAAACGTCGAGTGGCATCACGTGCCCTCACAACAAAATCCGGCCGATCTCGTGTCGCGAGGCGTGCCCCGGAAAATCTTATAAATCAACCCTTGTGGTGGACAGGGCCTGACTGGCTCAAACTTTCGTCCGATCAATGGCCATCTGGCCTCAATCAGATTCGCAGGAAACACCGCCGGAAGAGCGAGTTCGCGCTCCCGTGCACCTCATGCAATCGCGCGATCGATGGGATCTCGGCGAGAGATTCTCGTCGTGGAGCAAGCTGGTGCGAGTCACCGCTTACGTCATGCGATTTGTTAGGTGCGCTCGCGGAAGTGGTCGCGTTAAGTCAAATGCGCCGTCGCAGACCGAGCCGGAACCGCTCAGCTCCGGACGAAATTAACGTCGCGCGCATCTTTTGGCTAAGGAACAGTCAACGTCAGCTATTCCCAGTCGAATATGCTCACTAGAGAGCGCACAGCGCATCTCGAAACGCAGTAAATTACTGCCGTAACCCCGTTTCTCGACGAGCCACGGGCTCATTCGCATTGCGGTCGCCTCCGCCATTCAACGTTTCCGCACGACAAAAAAGCACCCGGTTGTGCTCGCTGCCCATCCGGCAGTTGCCGCGTTAATACGCGATACACATTTACGCGCCTTCCACGCTGGGGCCGCAATACACGCTGCATCGTCTGCGTGAAACATACTGGATATTCCGCGCGCCGTCAAACAATCCGCACTATTCTGCATCAATGTGTCATATGCGCTCGGGAAAACGCCAAGATCGCGAGCGAGTTGATGGGCGACTTGCCCGCGTGTCGCGTTACGTCGACGGCACGCGCATTCCTACATTGCGGGGTAGATTATGCCGGACCGATACAGGTCAGATCTACACCCGGTCGAGGATACAAATCGAGAAAGGCGTATATTGCCGTGTTTGTGTGCATGGCAGTGAAAGCCACGCACCTAGAGTTGTTAGCGACTGTACGACTTCCGCGTTCGTCGCTGCATTCGATCGGTTTTGTGCGCGTCGCGGCGTTCCCAGTGATATGTACTCGGACAACGCGACGACCTTTCACGGCGCTCATCGCGAAATATCCGCCGCATGGAAGAGAGCCGTACGCGATCCGAACTTTCAGAATCAACCGCGACTCAAGGCGTTCGTTGGAACTTCATTCCTCCGTCCGCGCCGCATTTCGGCGGACTATGGGAAGCGTGCGTCCGCAGCGTGAAATTTCACATGAAACGCGTCATCGGAGCACACACGCTGACATTCGAGGAGCTGACCACGCTCTTATGTAAAATCGAAGCGTGTCTGAACTCGCGACCGCTCGCTCAGATGTCCGACAATGTAGATGATTATTGTGCAATGACACCGAGTCATTTTCTTATCGGTACCGCTCTTACAAGCGCTCCCACGCCTTCCTTGCTCGACGAAAAGGAAACGCGTCTCACTCGATGGCAGCTAATTCAACAAATGCGCGATAGCTTTTGGAAGCTGTGGTCAAATGACTATCTGCATACATTGCAGCAACGCCCCAAGTGGTGTGAGGTTCAAAAGCTTGCTCGAGTCGGACGCTTAGTACTTCTGCGAAACTCACTGGCTCCTCCGAACAAGTGGGAGTTGGGCAGAATCATAGAGTGTCACCTTGGCGAGGATGGACTTACACGCGTCGTTACGGTCAGAACGGCCAAATCCACGTACAAACGCGCGATCGTTAAGTTGTCATTTCTCCCGGTTGATATAAATACGATCGTAATGATCCAGAGTGACATTCCATGATAGCTGCGAAGCATTGTGGCTCAATCGCACCGTTAATTCTGTATATCCTGTAAATAATTCTGTACATTGTAAATTCTAGTTTAAGTTGTTAATACTTAAGTTTGTTTCAGCACTCGCAGTGCTCCGCTGGCGGGCGGCGCGAGATCCACATTCGTCACGGCGGCGGCTCCTGTCTTTATTGCGAATCGGTATTCGCGGCGGGCGGTATGTTCAGGATTTTCACCGCGATCGATCACCGCGATCGATACCGCTGCCGCCATCCCTGAGCCGCCCCCTGAACGAGGCGACTTCGCGCCTGCTCCCCCGCGTCACCCCTGACCGCGCAGTCTCTCGCGTCGCGTTATCGATCCGGACATGCGAGGATCCCGTGATCCTGCGAAACGCGCCTATTGGCCCTTTCAATTGTCGCGTCACGGAATGCTCCGGAAACGGGTCCGCGAGAGCTCCGGTCCCTTCAGTAGAAGATAATCGAGCGGTTCAAGCGGTCGTTCCAGCCGACTTGCACCCGTACGCACAGATCTCTACTTCCGATTCACGCGGTCTCGCCGTCGTGCATTCGTCAATCTCGCAAGTGGCGGTTCACGCGGACTTACGCCCCGTTGTGGCATTCGCGCTGCAGTTACAGTGCCGTCAGTGCACTCAGCCAAGTGTCGCGCAGACACTCGCAACCGCGCCATTCGCGCGCTCGATCCGCTCTCACAGTGCGGTGACGAACTTAACGCCTCTGAGCGTCTGCATTCTCACCCTCGCTGACAGCGAGAGGTGCATTCATACTCTACTCCACGCCGCGCCTCGTTCTGTAAAGGCCTTCGGCGAAACTGTACATTGTAAAATAAAGTGCCGTGCAACTTTAAAGTGCAGAAGGTCATTGTCCGCTCATTCTCCGCACTCCGGATCCCTGTCGGGGTCGACCCGGCCTTTTTCTGCTCCAATTGGCGAACCGGAGTTACGCCCGGCCGAGAATTTCGCCAACATACAATATTAAATTAAATATTTTTTTAATAAGAAAAAAAGGATCTATCCCATTAATTTAAACGTGTTTTTAAACATTTTTCTTTATTACTAAAAACGTTTTTAAAAACGTTTAAAAAATATTTCTTTGCTACTTGGGAACCGATACAAAAATAGTATCGCTCCATAGCGCGAGACAGTGTCGTATCTTTTGATACCGGTCTATAACACTGTTTGTCAAATTTTAAATACGTGAAACAGATCCATTGAATGCCATCTATCTATATGATACTTTGAGATGCAATATTCTGATCTGATCATATACATATAATCTTATATGACTATATAAGTTCATATATGATTTATATTTATTATTTTCAGTTTAAATTATAAGGTATGTTTGCAAAATAATACGATTAATATATTTATTTATCTATAATATATATCATATAACAATTTTTCACGAATTATTACATTCACTGTTTACGAAAATATTTAATAAAAATTAATATTTAATTATTTAAATGAGATGCTTATATATAAGTATCAAAGATTACATCAATTTATATTGGTTAAAAGATTATCTTGATGATAATCGAACCAAATCGTGGTCGTATTGTCTTGGCGATTCTAATGGCTAGTAAAGTCGATTAATATTCCATTGTTAAAAATTAATATGTCAATTAAAAAAAATTAAGTATTTTATGCAAAATTAGAAAAAAAAAGAAAACTTAAAATAACATAAGCATGAGAAGTGCCGTTTTTGGTCGAAGCGGATCTTGGTGCTTAATATTTCACAATATCAATTATTATTAAACACATGTTTTAGTTTTTTAAACTGCGTGCCAATATGGACTTTGTCGGACCTTAAAACGCAATTGTGTAACTGAAACTAGATAATATCTCATATTAATTGATATTATCATGTAAAATAATATACTAGAAGAATATTTATAACAGTTATACAAACTTATATGGATAGATCCGAGTATATATTTATATATGATTATCTTTAACTTTATAAATATACTTTTACATGATCAGACGTGATAATATATAAGTATATAAGACCATATATGACTATATAAAGTTATAGTTAAAGAGGTTTATAAAATATATAATCATATATTTTTATATATAGCCAATATAATATTGTTCAAGATTATATTCCATTCCAATTTTATCCGAGAGTAATAATTGGGAAAATGGATACAATATGTGATCATTGTCAAGCAAAAAAGTTTAAAATTTAAGCACCTAAAATGTGTTATTCATGCGGAAAAGTTAAACTTTGCCGTCTTTAAATCAACCACCCAACACACTCTTTATGTTTGTCCACAATAAGGATATTGAAACACAAATGAAGCCGTTTTAAGAAAACGACTCCCGGGTGAAGCCCGGGTAACCAGCTAGTGACCATATATAATTATATATCTACTAATATGAACAAATAAGAGGTATTTTTTCCCGAGTATATAATCATATAGGAGAGACCGGGGCGGAGTCGTCATTGCAATTATCTCGAAATCTGTATGTTGTGTGAACTCGCCATTAATACTATAAACGCGGCTTATGGTGCCCACGTGACCAACGGAGTTTAGTGAGGTTATGTGCCATGTTGTGATTCTTATCGAGACAAACATGTTTTCGGAGGTCAAAAGTAAAATGTTTTGCGCGTCGAAAATTTGTAATATCTTAAATATTATTGTGTCTCCAAATCTCAAAGTAAGTGATTCTAAAGAGTAATGCATGCTGAACACGAATCCAGTGAAGTTTTTTTCATTTTTATTGATTTCTAATATTTTATGAGCGACCAAACTTGCAACTTGTGTCCGGGGCGAAGTCGTCACCAAGCCATGTCATGGAGGCTTCCGGCGAAAATCAAAGTCAAAGCAGCAGTGATCGGATTCCGGCGAGGACTTGGATAATATGTGCTGCGTGTGCTCAGAGATAACAGAATAGAGCTGACGAGAAACGTGCGAGCGTAGGGCACATAATGTGTGCGTTTTTCTTGTAATTATTTTCCGCCATCGTGTTTTTAATTAAGATTAATACGGGAACTTCGAGCATTCCTCACCAAATCGAACTTACTTCAAATCATATAAGCATGACTCTTGAAAGGTTCACCGCGTGTTGACAAGAATTAATACCTCTGGACTTCCCTTATGAAAAAAAACTATTGAGAGCCAAATAACTACTGGATTTTCAATAGTAACTATTAGATTTGAATAGTACATACTATTCAAATCTAATAGTTACTATTGAAAATCCAGTAGTTATTTGGCTCTCAATAGTTTTTTTTTTCACAAGGGTTAACAATTCTTTTCGCTTGAGCGTGGGAGGCATTCGTATATGCCATCACAGTATTAATTATCTTATGTTCAATAAAAACAGGACAAGAAAAATCTGAGGATAAATGATTCCCACCGCAATTTATACACTTAGGGTCCGAATCACAATCCTCCGAAGGAGGATGTTGAGAGCTACATTTCTCGCATAACTTAGTACCTCTACAAGTAAAGGTGGAATGTCCCTATCTACAACAATTTAAACATTTGCGAACTTTATTATGAACGGAAAGATCCTACATCTAACCTTCCAAACATAAATGTGGGAAGGAAGAAGGTTGGAAGAAAAAACCACCTTTACAGAGGCAGAATCAATCAACTCATTACCTCATTACTAGTTCTATTGCGAAATTTGAGTCTCTCAAGAGAGCAAATCTCAACTGGATCAGAAGGCCAAAAAATGCCTTCACTAATTTCATCTATAGAAAGGGAAGGATTGACATCTCTAATCACCCCAACCCGGAAAACTTTGTAATTCGGAGCATAAGCAAACAGACCGACAGGTAGAACATTCTTACTAGATAGCAGGTCATTCGCCTCCACATAGGAAGAAAAATCAACGCATATTAAATTCTTTCCTAGTCTGCGGATCGCAGAAACGCTATTATATTTTGCGTACAATGATTTTCCCATACTCATGGGGTGAAAATTACCGATATTCAATGAAGACGAAAGGGACTCAATATGAACAGGATAAGGCGCGACAATTGATTCAGAATATCTATTGTTCTTTTGTGAAATAAAAACTTTTCTCTACCCGAAGGATGATTTTCACAAGAAGACGATTTATTCGTATCCGGTATAATATTGCTCTCATTGCCCAAATCGCTACGAGGGACGCTTAACAGCACTCCCATTCTCCTTCTCCTTTAGGAGATTTACGGTTCACGTGTTTCGATATAATGAAAATTCAAGTTGAGAAAGGCTATAATATGTGAAAGCACACAATCCGAAAGAGAGAAGAATGTGAGCGAAGAGCAAAATATAAACACGCGCGCGAGGGAAGGACAATAGAAAGTAAATACAGGTACATGCAAATAAGGTCGAAGAGACGAAAGTAAACAGAAAATACCGTTGAAATTTAAAGTAACATACATGAAATTAAACGCACATAGAAGCCGAAAAATACATTAAAAGAGCATTATATGTATAACGCAATCAATAAATGAATCAATACTAAAGAAATATATAAAGAACGTAAGATACAATATAAGTATGATTAAGAAAAACACGAAATAATCAAGAATGACGATAAAGGTAGTAGTGATTATTAAATGCACAGTAAATGATTATATAAATAACGCAGGTACAAAAAAATGTTTATAGAAAAAGCGCAAAAGAAAATACACAAGAGAGAAAAGAAAAGGTCAATAATCGAGAAAGAAAAACTGTTAAGATATGACACATAATTTGAAAAATTGATTATTACTTCGCTAAAGAGGACTCATCCTCCCCAGGAGAAAAAATACTACTTTCCAAAAAGATCATCACACAGGAAAGTCAGAAGTAGCCTTCAATCACGAGAAACGCCAGATTCCAGCCGAGTCCATTCAACGAAGTAGATTATCCATAAGTAAGAAGCAAAGTCCGCCGCTCGTCATAAGCAGATATGAGCACACGTGCGACCACGACGACGGCTCATGACGGAATCCGACGTGAGAACACTGAGAACGTGAGAACGTGAGATCACAGATCCCGGCCACAGAATAGAAGGTAAGCAGAAAGAGATCGCGATCGGAATTACATACAGATGGCGTTGGCATAGAAGGATAGCATATGGACATACAAACCATTTTGGGATATCCCTAAAATGTCCACAAAGGTATATCCGATGGATATCTTTATAAGGTCCATGGATATCCCGACAAGAAATGGACATAAAACGGACATCCATAGGATATCCTGTGCTGTCTGGTTGACATTAATATTTATCAAATATTTTTGTAAACAGTGAAATTACCTGTAATGCGTGAAAGAAACTGTTACATAATATATATTATAATTCTTATAAATAAATATATTAAACGTACTATTTTGCAAACATACCTTATAATTTAAACTGAAAATAATATAATCATATATAAACTTATATAGTCATATAAGATTATATATGATCAGGTCAGAATATTGTATCTCAAAGTATCCGATAGATGGCATTCGATGGGATCTGTTTCTCGTATTTAAAATTTGACAGTGTTATAAGAACGGTATCAAAAGACACGACACTGTCTCGCGCTATGGAGCGACACAATTTTTGTGTCAGTTGTATCGTGGAGTCCACTCTTATAATAAAGTGGCACGCTTAAAAAATAACATTTGAAAATATATAACAATTTCAAACGAAGTGAGTTGTAGTCACTAATGCTAGACAGTAGATTCACGTTCTAGAGATCCGGGTTCGATCCCAGGCAGGTATCACAAATCCTGCGGGGGTTTTTTTCTCGGGGATCTGGGGCGGGGATCTGGTGGAAGGCGGCGGTGACTACCGGGTGCACGTGTCCCCGAAATTTTCGGGACACCTCACCAAGTCGAACCTCCCTCCCAATGGGGAACTCACCCTCCACGATCACCGCTTTTCCAGGTGGATGTGTGGAGGAAGAGGGGGTATCGACGATACCGTGTGGGGTTGCTAGTCCTCCATCGGGTGCCTCCCCAGGTGGCGGAATGGGGAAAGCCTTCCAGATATGGGCGGTACCGAGGAAATGAAATACTCGGGGTAGACCAAAAACTAGCGCAGGGTAGTGGCAGCTGGCTATCCAGGACTGGCCACGGACGAAGTGCTGGCTGTGAACCAGATAGCAGAAGGCGCTATGGCATCCAATAGAACGGCTTTTGTACAGCGGTGTGGAAGGCAACGGGAAACCACCACACTATTTTCCCACGAGAGTTATGAATGACACACACAAAGGATATGAGATTGCCTGGCGATCCGCGTAGCGACCGGCGCCCTGGTCTGTCCGGGAGTCAGGGTGTGAAATGGGCTACCGGCCAAGGGAGTGCAGGCGACCAGGCACCCCGTGGAAACTATGCTACTGGAAGGAACATACAACTACGCAAGAAGATCCGCGTAGGCACATGGAACGTGCGGAGACTCCACCAGGATGGTAAACTTGACATACTGGAGCGAGAGCTTGAACGATGTAACACTACAATTACGGGTATAAGCGAGACCCACTGAAAGGGGAACGGCCATTTTGACACGGAGAAACACACCTTCTACTTCTCGGGAAATGAAACTAACAGATTTGCTGGAGTAGCTATAGCTATACCAAAACAATGGAACAAATCTGTCTTAGGCTATACCCAGTGAGAAATCAAAAGTCGAAATGATATCGAAATGACATCGAAATATGGACATCGAAATCCAACATCGTTTCGAGATTTAAACGGGCCTGACATCGAGAAATTTTCGACATCGAAAATTTTTTTTCGAAATTTTATTACTATTTTATAACTAAATTTGTTTCTTAAGATGTAGTCTATGATTATAAATATTTTCTTGTATTTGAAAAACACACTTACCTTGGTGGGATTCGAACTCGGGACCTCTGGATAGTGAGCCAACTGCCTTACGTGATAGACTACTTCTTAGTTTGATGTAAGTGTTATATATAGTGTACATATGTCATAACCAGCGTAAATATATAATTTTTCAAAAATCATCTTAAGAAACAAATTCAGTTTAAAAAGAGTAATAAAATTTTGAATTGGATATATGATATAATATTTCTTAATGTCGGGTGAATGTCAGAAACCAGTGCCGGCTCATTATGAAATTTTGTGTTCGTAAATATATTTATGAAAAAAGTATATTTTTATAAAGTTAAAACATTCTTATCAAATCCTTACAAGGGCCTTATTAGATAAAATATTCGAGCTAACTTCGACGTCGTTTCGACATATCGTTTCGATATTAGCTTTCTCACTGATTAGATATGTTTTTATATAAAAAATTTCTACCGGTGTCTTTTTCAGTACATATACAAAATAATTTAACTAATCATATCAAGAAAATTAAGACGGCAAATATTATTGTTGATTGTATGTGAATATTCGCCGTTTTGCAATGTTGCAACGTTTCTGCAATGTGACTGCAAGCATCTGTGCTGTACATGGGAATTCTTAAGCGGGGAGCACACACTTCTGCACAAAAGCGGGGAACACAGACTTTTGCATAACGCATAATACGTAAGCATAAGAAAACTGATTGGTCTATTTCCTTATGCACATGTGTATGGACCAATCAATTTTCTTATGCTTACGCATTATGCGTTGTGCAGAAGTGTGTGCTCCCCGCTTTACTCATAGTCCGAGATCCGGTATTAGAAATTTCTACCCTCATCTGTTATTTACGAATGATAAAAATATATGCTAGATAACATATACATTGATACATCGCAAATAGGTTGCCGAGCTAAATCCTGACCCATCAATGTTAAATAATTAAATTTGTAATTAAATTTATTCGATCAACTTCCTCGATTGGTTATTTATAAAAATTGTGCATTAGTTGAGAGAATATACCCGAAGGAATTGGAAAAATAAAGGTTGCCTACTTTCCCCTCTGCGCAGCTGTGGAGTTGCCAGGTATAAACAGGTGAGTAAGCGTTATTAATATACCCTCATCAGTTATTTAATCAAATTATTATATCAAATGAAAGCTTATTTAATTCACAATCCAACCGTATTAGGTTGCTTTATCAAAAAGTTGATTGCATCCATGGTTGCCTAGATTTTGAGTTAAGCCACTTGAGTTAATTTCTCACAAAAATTGAAGGAACACTAAATTTATCTTTAAAAATAGGCAAAATTCGAGCAGCTGTAACTTTGTTAAAAATAAATAAATTTAAATTTCAAGCTTAAAACCTCTACTTTCGAAAGGTTACTATTATTCGTCCAATTTTTATTATGTCTAGACATAATTTTAATTCAGCGAATTTTTATTATGTCATGACATAATTTTAATTCTGCCGCTAGGGAATTTTAAGTCGATTCTTATGAATCAAGCTTGAATTCGATGTCTAGGTGTCCCAGGTTGCCGATAACGAGGTCCACATAGTGCGCTCCATAGTTTTCGGTGTCCAGGTGTATTAATACCTTGAATTCGATGTCCACGTGTTCCAGGTTGCCGATGATGGGTTCCAGATAGTGCGCTCCATAGTTTTTGGTGTCCAGGTGTAATAATACGTTGAATTCGATGTCTAGGTGTCCCACGTTGCCGATGACGAGGTCCACATAGTGCGCTCCGTAGTTTTCGGTGTCTACGTGTATACCTCTAATTCGATATCTACGTGTCCTACATTCAGATTTAAAGTTATTAATACGCGTAGACACCAAAAACTACGAAGCGCACTATGTGAACCTCGTCATCGGCAACCTGGGACACCTAGACATCGCATTCAACGTATTACTACACCTGGACACCGAAAACTACGAAGCGCACTATGTGGACCTCGTCATCGGCAACCTGGGACACCTAGACATCGAATTCAACGTACGATTACACCTGGACACCGAGAACTATGAAGCGCACTATATGGATCCCGTCATCGGCAACCTGGGACACGTGGACATCGAATTCAAGGTATTAATACACGTAGACACCGAAAACTACGAAGCGCACTATGTGAACCTCGTCATCGGGAACCTGGGACACCTAGACATCGAATTCAACGTACGATTACACCTGGACACCAAAAACTATGAAGCGCACTATCTGGATCCCGTCATCGGCAACCTGGGACACGTGGACATCGAATTCAAGGTATTAATACACGTAGACACCGAAAACTACGGAGCGCACTATGTGAACCTCGTCATCGGCAACCTGGGACACCTAGACATCGAATTCGACGTACGATTACGCAACGCTTCTCTGTCACTCTCAACGCTCGCGCTGAAAACTTTACATCTAAAATCTAGGCAATCATGGATGCAATCAACTTTTTGATAAAGCAACCTAATACGGTTAGATTGTGAATTAAATAAGCTTTCATTTGATATAATAATTTGATTAAATAACTGATGAGGGTATATTAATAACGCTTACTCACCTGTTTATACCTGGCAACTCCACAGCTGCGCAGAGGGGAAAGTAGGCAACCTTTATTTTTCCAATTCCTTCGGGTATATTCTCTCAACTAATGCACAATTTTTATAAATAACCAATCGAGGAAGTTGATCGAATAAATTTAATTACAAATTTAATTATTTAACATTGATGGGTCAGGATTTAGCTCGGCAACCTATTTGCGATGTATCAATGTATATGTTATCTAGCATATATTTTTTATCATTCGTAAATAACAGATGAGGGTAGAAATTTCTAATACCGGATCTTAGACCATCAGTAAGAAATGACTCGTCAAATCGACGTCAAATCGATGTCGAATCGATGTCGAATCGATGAGTCATTTCGACATCGAATTGTAGTATCATATTGATATCATTTCGACCTCGAATCGAGATTTTGCATATAAACGGATGTACACAGAGTTACAACAGTAAAATTGAACAAAATAGTAACAGGAGTGACTGTTATCATTCATGTCAGTTTATTTAAGATTACTCGAAAATATGTCGAAATTCAAACGAACGTTGACTTTTTTTACCCTTGCCAACGATATCGAGCTAATTTCGACGTTTAAGCTCATTTCGACGTCGTTTCGACATCGTTTCGATATCATTTCGACTTTTAATTTCTCACTGGGTAATCCTATTAACGAAAGATTAATATCCATCAAACTCTGTGCATCTCCGACTCCGCTCAACATCATACAAGCCTACGCTCCTACAGCACCGCAAAAGACGAAGTTGTGGAACGTTTCTACAATCAACTAGAAACATCCATAAACAAGATCCCTAAGAAAGAACTTCTAATCGTACTCGGTGACTTTATGCGAAAATAGGGGATACCAGCATGGATATGAGTTGTGCGCAACATAATTGGAAATTATGGTTTGAGCACTAGGAACGATAGAGGTGACCGTCTTCTACAGTTTGCTACCGAGAACGGTATGACCATTATGAACACAATATTCAAACAACACCCCAGAAGACTATACACCTGGACATCCCCAGATGGAAAACATCGAAACCAAATCGATTACATCATGATAAGGGAGAAATGTTCAATATCCAACAACACACACACTACCGGGTGCGATTGCCTCTCTGACCATGAACTCTTAGTATGCAATTTAAACTAAAGCTGCGTAAACCCATAAGCAAGAAGACAAACAAGCGAATGAAAATAATAGACAAAGATTCATTCACCGAGGTACTGCAGAAAGAAACACCAAGATGAAAATCCAGACTACATATGGCAATCGGCCAAAAAGTTTATAAAAGACTCCGTGTCGAAATCTCAGCCCAAGATAACTGCAACCAAGCATAAACACTGGATGTCCGACAGCACATGGGAATTGGTGGAACAACGCCGCAAGTTGAAAATGAAAGGTGTTGATGCACGAGAACTCAATTCTCTTAGCTCCAAAATACAGGCTGCTTGTCGCAAAGATAAGAACCTAGCCTTGCAAAACATCTGCGAAGAGTTAGAGTACAACGCTCAAAGGTTTGAAACCAAGGACCTATACACGAAGATTAGAACCATCACTAGACAATTCAAACCGAAGACTGGGCCATAGAGAACTCTGCGGGTAACTGCGTTACAGAGATTAAGGAAATTGTGGAGGTCTGGCGGAAGTACTGCGTGACTCTATTTGCTGATACTTACGATGCATCCGACCACATCTCAATTACTGCAGACTCTGAACGGGAATCCGGTATTTTGAGAGACGAAATACGAGCTGCAATTAAACAACCTAAAGCAAGACAAGGCAGTAGGAACGGATGAAATACCCATCGAGGTAATCAGGGATATGGGAGAATTTGGAGTGGATATTCTGCACATCATCTGTTCTCAGATATGGGATACCGGTGAATGGCCTAAAAACTGGTCTCACTCCTTGTTCATCCCACCTACATAAAAAAAGGCTCAACCACGAAATGTAACAATTACAGAACGATTGCCCTCATATCCCATGCCAGCAAAGTACTACTACACATTCTGAATACTAGGCTGCAAGCATACCTGAATCGAGAAATCGCACCCGAACAAGCTGGCTTTGTAAAGGGAAGAGGAACGCGAGAGCAAATGCATATACTGAGACAAATTATAGAGAAGGCCAGAGAATTCAACAATCAACTATACATATGCTTCGTTGACTTCGGAAAGCTTTCGACACTGTAAAATGGAACAAATTGTGGGAAGTTCTCACAGAAATGGGCGTGCCATATCACCTGGTATACCTCATAAAGAAACTGTACGTACAGCGGCAGTCCGTGTAGATGGAATCGATTCCGGAGACTTCGGAGTTCGTGCTGGGGTTCGGCAGGGATGTATCCTTTCACCTTTACTATTCAATATTTATACGGAATATATCATGCGAATTGCCCTAGATGAATGGGATAAAGGTGTATCCGTGGGTGGACGACTGATATCTAACTTGCGATATGCTGACGATACCACTCTTCTGGCATCAACTGAGGAAGACATACTAAACCTCCTTCAACTCCTGGAAAGAATAAGCCTCAACTTTGGTCTCGCGATTAACAGAGACAAAACCAAGATGATGATCGTAGATCGGATGACTGATAACAGACCTGAAGTTAGAAGTATAGCCAATTGTGAAGTTGTACACAGCTATACCTACCTTGGCTCCACGATCACTAACAAAGGAGGATGCGAGGAAGAGATTAAAAGGCGTTGTGCCATGACCAGGTCGGCAGTTGACAAACTTACAAAAATCTGGAAAGACCAAAAGATAACCAAAAACACAAAGGTCCGCCTAATGAAGTGTCTTGTCTTCCCCCCCTTATGAAAAAAAACTATTGAGATCCAATAGTAACTGTTCAGGAAAACTATTGGCAAATTTCCAGTAGTTTTTTGGCGGACTACTGAGAAACTATTTAGGATTAAGTATTTTCCAATAGTAACTATTCACGAAAACTATTGACGAATAGTTTCTTATGGAAATAGACAGCCACTAAATAAAAAAGTAAAATTTTTATTTATTACCTTTTTTATTGTTCTTAAGAAGTGAATGCCAATACTTTTTCTATTACTGAAAATCTTAGAATCACAATACAATTTAAATTATACCTGAAAAATTCGTTTATACTTTAGTGCCCCTGGTGGGATTTGAACCTGAGACCCCTGGCTTATGAGTCGCTCATCTTTCGTACTGCACCACTGCTACGATTGATAAATATTTTTTTTTGTCTATATATGTTATGACCAATTACATATGAATTATTAGCTAGCAACTACTCAGTGACGAGTTAGAAAACTTAATTTAATCAATAATATCTAGCTACTATAGGTCTTGGATCAGATCGACTAGGTTAATTTCTACTCGGGTATTCGCAAAACTATTGACTGCAGTTACTATTCAGATGTGAATAGTTACTATTGAACAATTATGGGCTTGAAGTATAGCCCCAATAATAACTATTTGCCAGACTGTCGACGAACGGTTGCCATTGAGTTCAGAATTATTCAGCAATTATACATTTTTACAACAATGTTTTTTACAAATAAATAATTGTGAATAGGTACCATTTATAAGTAGTGACCCCATCAGTAGTCAGAGTTTATGAAACTATTTGACCAATAGTATATTATTCGTCAATAGTAACACCCCACCAGTAGTCACATTTTATGAAACTATTGGATCAATAGTATATTATTTGTCAGTAGCAAGTCCATCAATAGTTACAGTTTATGAAACTATTGGATCAGTAGTATACTATTCGTCGTATAGCAACGCCACTAAAGGTGTACTCTTCATCAGTAGTAAACTGTTAAAAGTTACTATTAACGTACTATTCAAATCTAATAGTTACTATTGAAAGTCCAGTAGTTACTATTGGCTCTCAATAATTTTTTTTCATAAGGGCCATTTTCCTTTACGGAGCTGAAACATGGACGATTCGACGACAAAACCACAGAAAAATAGACGCTTTAGAAATGTGGTGCTGGCGACGCCTCCTGAGGATAAGATGGACCGAACGACGTACCAACGCCTCAATATTAAAGGAGCTTAACATACAACATAGGCTCTCGTCGACAGTTCGGCTACGGGTCTTGAAATACTTCGGACACATCACACGTAATGAGGAGGTTTTCTTCTCCGACATAATCGAGATTAGCGTCGATTTGACCAGATGCAGAATGCGTACTGCTCGTAACTTGTATTCGCGAATATGAATTTCTCGAAACTCTTCTCTAACGGTAGAAAACCTTGAAAGTCGCGGCAGTGGTACTTCTGGCAGTGGTACTGCAACATCTATTGCATATAGCATTATATTATAAATATATCAAATTTTACTTTCTTAATTTGCGATATTTTAATACAGATCTCATGTATTCACAAACGCGAGACACTATACCGTGTCTCTTGATATAATTTATAGATTACAAATTTATGAATATGCATAAATTATATATTAATTTTATTAAATTAAATATGCAAATAAATAATTTTACAAATAACTACATAATAATCTTAAATGCAATGCAGTCACTTACATTTATCATATTAAAATCCACCACACAAGGCATTCAAAAGCATGCAAAGACTGGACCAGATGTGTAATCTCGATGTAAAGCAACTTCATCCAAAACCGTAAGTTTTATGATGATCCAATCGAGGCACAATTTTACTATAGAGAAAAAATGTCTCATTAAAAACGTAATGTTTTAAAATTATTGCAATGATATACGAAGTACTTACTAGAAGGCAACGCAAAGTACTCGATGATGGCAACGACACGGAAGCGTACAACGACGCGAGTGATAATGCGCACTAAGTTGCACGGATGTCGATGGCACGGAAACAGACGTGCACTACGTCGCGCGTGATAAGGCGTCGCGCGGATAGCAAAGGCAGGACAGCGCACAACGACGCGCGTGATATCACGTGATACAAAGGCCCAGCGCCGGCGTCGCGCGGATGGCAAGTTGGCAACGCCGCGGAAGCGCGGACGCGGACTACGACTACGTTTACACGGCGGCTTATAAGCCGAAGTTATAACTGCCGTATACTATCCGATCCAAAACGTTTCTTCTTTTGATCATAATAATCATTAAAATAAGAGCTTCTTTTGATTTTAAACTACACTTTCTAGTATGTATATATCAAAAGAGATTAATTCAAATGTTTAGAGTATGAAAGAGGCTCATATTTAAGTAATCATATTGATAAAAAGAAGAAAAGTTTTGGATTGGATAGTATACGGCAGTTATAACTTCGGCTTATAAGCCGCCGTGTAAACGTAGTCTACGTCGCGCGTGATACAAAGGTCCGGCGCGTTGCGCGGATGACAACGCGTACAACGACGCACACAACGACGCGCGCAACGACCACCTCGGACGAACTAAATCGCGACTTTTGGTAGCGGGGTGGCGCGGCATGGATCTTTCGCTCGCTCTCTCGCCCTCTCACTCGCTCTTTCGTGGTTACTCGCTACCGAGAAACAGCGCTATCCATCGATGGCTGTCCAACCGTACAAGATTTTCGAGGATCGACGACAACGATGATGACGTTTCTTAACGTGAAAATTTCCCGATTCGAATTTTGCATCGCAAAATATCCGCCTTTAGGGCACGTAAAGGAAAAATAAAAACACTTTCATTATGTAATTCGAACCCAAGCTTTTTAGTGAGCCTACTTAGAACTTGATCAGATCAGCCGTTATTGTGATCCGATAATCTCGGGTACTCGTAGTAACTCACCGACTCGCGTAAAGATACACGGGGCGATTTCGCGCTGCACGCGAACTTGGCGCGAGACATTACCGTGTCTTTTGATTTTTTATCTAATACCTCAGATCTCAGAATTTTTTAAATTGTCTCAGAGTATTGGATTGCTCTATTTTATATTTTGTGCGGCACTCAGAAGGTCCTCTGTGCCAAAGGAGAAATGGGCCAAACCATTTTTAGCAAGGGCAGAATTTTTAAGTGATCTCGGGGTAGGTTTTTTGTATATAAGGGTGTCTTCCGCAGGGTGTATCGTTTCCTCTATTTTGTATTTCGTGTGCGGCACTCAGGAGGTCCTCTGTGCCAAAGGAGAAATGGGCCAAACCATTTTTAGCAAGGGCAGAATTTTTTAAGTGATCTCGGGGTAGGTTTTTTGTATATAAGGGTGTCTTCCGCAGGGTGTATCGTATTCCTCTAATTTGTATTTCGTGTGCGGCACTCAGGAGGTCCTCTGTGCCAAAGGAGAAATGGGCCAAACCATTTTTAGCAAGGGCAGAATTTTTAAGTGATCTCGGGGTAGGTTTTTTGTATATAAGGGTGTCTTCCGCAGGGTGTATCGTATTCCTCTATTTTGTATTTCGTGTGCGGCACTCAGGAGGTCCTCTGTGCCAAAGGAGAAATGGGCCAAACCATTTTTAGCAAGGGCAGAATTTTTTAAGTGATCTCGGGGTAGTTTTTTTGTATATAAGGGTGTCTTCCGCAGGGTGTATCGTATTCCTCTATTTTGTATTTCGTGTGCGGCACTCAGGAAGTCCTCTGTGCCAAAGGAGAAATGGGTCAAATCATTTTTAAATAATCGCTCCAAGAACGTTCCAAACTTCAATCAGCTACCAATGCATGATGTATTTTTATATAAATTACAAGTTTTTAAACTTTCTGTAGCTTTATTTGACAGCAACAGAGAAACATATTTCAATGATATTTCTTTTATCACAAAAACCCTGAGTGGTTTTGATGAAAATAGTTTAAAGGAAGAATGGCTTGCATTATATCATGATTTTACTATTAAGGAAAAAAATTCCACATTAAATTTTGATAACATTTGGAAAGAGATTCTAAAACATCAGTCTAATAATATTGCGAAGTATCCTAATTTAACGTTACACTGAATGCGATATGTACGTATAGTCGTATAGTCCATTAGTAATTATGAGAAACATAATATTTAATTTAATTTTAATTAATTTTTTTATGTATTATCAATAAGTTATTTTTCAAAAATTAATAACAAAACTTAAAAAAAAGAGACGTACATGTTGGCCAAGAGTGGATTTCTATTATCGTTTATCATTTTTACTTCTTTCTGTTCTTTATTTCTTTAACTTAATATTTTTTATATATAAAATATATTTCCATTTTATTTTTAAGTATGAAAAGGGATATATAAGCGGCGAGATATAATATACACGTGTAGGCATGATTCTCGCGGCGCGGCAGTACGGCCGCGGCTGTTGGCGATGGCGCCCGAATTAGACCTGATAATTTAGAATATGTAATTCAATTTTTCTGTATTAATAATTAAAATAAAAAAGATTATTTACATAAATATTTATTATCTAGGCATACAAAATATATTTATGTTTCTCATATGATTTTTGTGAACTATATCATTATAGCTCACAAAAATCATATGAGAAACATAAATATATTTTTATACATTTGTCTTCGACGAGCATGACGAGAGACAGAGTCTCTTACAGATACACCAGTGTCTCTTACAGACACGGTGTTTCTTACAGACATGAAGTCTTTAAGAGCCTATTCAGATAAATTTGCATGGATCCATTTCCTTATGCATATGCTTATGCACCTATGCAAGTCTTTGTCTGGATAGGCCTTTACAGATAGAGTGTTTCTTACAGACACGGTGTCTCCTATAGACATGGAGTCTTTAAGAGTATATCCAGACAAATTTTCATAGCGCACAAGAATGTACATACATACATACATACATATACATACATACATACATACATACATACATACATATACATACATATATACCCAGCTAACACAATAGCAAAACTGCTTAGCATTTGGCATCAATCTGCCGTCAATATGTTCGGAAAATATATTTACCGAACATATTGACGGCAGATTGATGCCAAATGCTACGCAGTTTTGCTATTGTGTTAGCTGGGTATACATAAGGAAATGGATTGGTCTATTTTCTTATGCATATATATGTATATAGACCAATCAATTTTCTTATGATTATGTTTATGCGCTATGAAAATTTGTCTGAGTATATCCTTAAAGACTCTATGTCTGTAAGAGTCACTGTGTATCTGTAAGAGACTCTGTCTCTCATCACGCTCGTCGAAGACAAATGTATAAAAATATATTTATTTTTCTCATATAATTTGTGTGAACTATATCACATCTAGGTAATAAATATTTATGTAAATAATCTTTTTTATTTTAATTATTAATACAGAAAAATTGAATTACATATTCTAAATTATATCAGGTCTAAAGACATTAGTAAAAGGTATAGTAAATTTAAAGTGCGACGAATATCCAATTCTTTAAAAGAAAAGTAACAAGCACTTGTAACGAGTTAATGCAAAGAAAAGAAACCCAATTTGTAACGCTGATAAATTCCTTCAAAATCGTAATCTTTCTCTCCCAATTGATAATTTAACTAAATTTATAAAATTTAATGAGAGACTCAAAGATGATGATAAACTAAGAGAAGATATGGCGAGCAAAATAAAAAAATAATATTTATTAATTTGTAATTATTTATGGAAACATTATACATATACTATAATATAAATACACCTAATTATATTTTCAAATATTGTTTCCAGAATAACAATATTTGAAAATGCTCGGAATACGTATAGAAAAAGATAAAGTTGTTATACCAACAATAAATTTTTAATGAATATATTAAAAGAGTTTATTACAGCAGAGATTGCAATAAAATTTACTGGGTCTTACATATTATATTTAAAGAAAATCATTTGTTAAAATGTATTTAAATAAATGTATTATAAATGTATTTATTTTATATCTTTTATGTACAGGATAAATTTCAATATAATTAAAAGATTTATTTAATTAATAATTTTCACGTTTTAATTGTGACATAATCAAGAGACACGATAATGTCTCGCGCCTAGTGCGGAAAGGGACACGCGAAGACGCGAGTAAGACGCGCGAGCCGAGTACGATAGGATTTTACGATTCTCGTGGCTGACGACGCTAGCTCGAGCAAGAAAGGGACGGCAGATGTATGTCTGCGCTCTTCGGCCGCTCGAAGCTGACCGAATGCCGAACGCACAGCCGCCGCACACGTACACGGCTGCTCGCTTGTGTGCGCTGTGCTGCTGCTTGCTGTAAGCGGCTTGAATCTACCATCTCTGTAGCGGACCCCCGACAACAGTGGGGAAGGAGAGTTGTCGAAGCCGTCCAGCCGGTGTTTGAGGAGTGGGTGGAAGGCGTTAGGCGAAGACGCCTCGCCTTCCATGCGGTGCAGGTAATCACGGGCCACGGGTGTTTCGGCCATTACCTGCACCGCATCGGGAAGGAGCGCACCACGCGCTGCCACCATTGCCCGGAGGGGGCGGACACGGCGCAGCACACGCTGGAGCATTGTCCAGCGTGGGCCAAAGAGCGCCGTGCCCTCCGGGCGGCGATCGGGGAGGACCTCTCCCTGCCGGCTGTCATAACAGCGACGGTCGGAGTGGGAGAGGAGAGTAGAGAGAAGTGGGGAGCGTTCATCTCCTTCTGCGACAAGGTTATGTCGCGGAAGGAGGCGGACGAAAGGGTGAGGAGGGGGGAAGCTGCCCCTCCTCACAGCGACAGCGAGTGAGGGAGTCTGGCTGGCCCATCTCCCGTCCGTAGGGAATAGAACAACCGGGCCGACACCCGGGCGTCTCCCACCGCGTTAGATGGGGGGAGAGCGTGTTACAGAGGAGATTGGGAGGGCGACGGGAGGGCGGGTCCCCGAAACCTCTACGGAGGAGGGGGCCTCCTCTCCCGCCGCTGTTTAGTGCCGAGCAGGTCGGCGGAGGGTGCGGGTCGGGGGGGGGGGGGGGGGCTCGGGCCTACGGGGGTTTTCCCTACGGGGGTGCCGCCACTGGCGCTCTCTTCGGTTCGCGAAGGCAGGGGGCCGGGGTTACCGGGGGGGAGGGGGGGCTAGGCTTCACCTCGGGGCCACGGAACCCGCCTGCCCCCCTAAGGGGGCGCGAGGGTGGGAGGAACCCATCTCTCTTGGAGGTGGCCACTCCTCCCCCCTCTCGCCCGGGGGGCCGGCGAGCGGTCGGGGACCACCGCTCGCTCGCTGCGAAAGCAACTCCGGAGGGAGGGGTGGCGGATGAGTGTAGCGACGCTCATCCGTCACAAATTAGGATTGCTCGCCGCGGAGGCGGGGTGCTGGGGGGCCCATGGATGTGATCATTGCGTTTTCCCGGGGCCCCCCAGCATCGCATAGTGTTAGGGTCGCTCAAGGGTATTTTAGCCGATAGGCTACGCGCGCCTCTTGGGAGCAGGCACACTGGAGCCTTTGGGCTCCTTTGGTGCGTCCCCCGTAATTGAGGGTAAGCGCGTAGAATCCGGCACTCCCCCCGCCCCGCCCCGGGGGTGGGGGGGTCTTCCCCCCGAAAGGGGGGTTACCGGTTCGAACCGCGGAGGGGCGGAGGCGCTCCCCGATCGGCGTCCGGGACTGGTTGCCCGTGGGTGCGCCCCGATCGGACTTAGGTCGGTGACTGGTTGCCCGCGGGCGCTCCCCGAACGGACGTCGTGACTGGTTGTCTTCGTCGCTTCGTGGGGACTCCGGTGGTGGAAGATTTCACCCTTGTAAAAAAAAAAAAAAAGTACATAAGTCACGCGAGTGACACACTTTGGTTAAAATACGGTGCAATCTGTTCGTGAGCGACGGATAAACGTAAGAATATTGATTTTATAGAGATTTACAGTAGTTTAAACGATATTTTGACATTATGAGATTATTTTCTGTTTTTAGTGACCAAGGTCACATTGTGGCACGATTTAGCCAAAAGTCGAGTCAATTAAGTTTATATTCATAGATTGTGTTTTAGTTTTACTAAAAGAAGCATTTCCCAAAGTTTGAGAGAGATTGAGAATAATTTTGACACGAGTTGTGACAGACAGGCGAGCGATGACGCAATGTGCCAGCGCGATGGCAAAGTTGGCATAAATACAATAAATTGAGCGTGTAGAGAGATCCTAAAGGGATTTCAAGCAGAACCGCGTTAATCGTGAGTCAAAGAGAGCGTAGAGTGAGTTCGAGTGTCGATCACGTGACGGGAGGAACGGGCGAGTACGACCGTGTACCAAACTCAAGTAAATGAGAAATAATTGTGATATTCGTTAACGGTACGTCAGCCTGAGTAAGAAAATATATATAATATAAGGGTTAGTGTGAATCTTGTCAACGCGATTTCGCGAGCGTGACGATACGGCATGTGAGTGACAGCCGAGGTACGGGAATGCGTCAAGGTGATTTATTTTCGTTAATATCATTATATTATTGCATTTTAAGTAGTATTCGGTGGAACTGCCGAATTATTTATATCAGTGTCGCAAATATGTCCGAGAACACATCAACAAGGTAGTATGAAACTAACGATTTTTACTTTTAATGATTATTTTACGTTTTGATATATCAGTAGCATTGTAATGATGTTGTTTTTATCGATCTAGCATGATTTTGAGACACTCGGTGCACCAACGTGACGAGGGTCGACGTGACGTCATTACATGTACACAAGTGGCTAAAGTTGAAGCAATATTATTTTAAATCATTATTTTATCATCCGTGTGACGTAGCAGATGTGTTCCCGTGATGTAAAAATCATTATAGGCACATTTTGCCATGAGCGTGAAACTGACGGTTCACACGTTATTTTATTTCGAGCTGAAAGCAAAGAGATTACGTTTACTTACAATTATGTCGATTTTGGGATTTATTTGAAAGATACTTACCTTATACTTACCTATAATTATCCATGGGTGACTTCCTACCGCAGAGTAGGCGATCCTGAAAAGAAAAGAGATTAATTATTAATTAAGCGCGTGTATATTACGAGATTTTTTATATACTTACCTTTTATACTTACCTGGGGTCCAACGATAATCCAGCGTTGCGAGAATTCGTCGAGATATATGTTTTATATGATTGTGTGTTTTGTATTGATTTACAGAATGTAAAAAGTTGTCAGCAATCCTCGATGAGTGCTAAATATAACATTTTCATAATTGCATGCATCAATTGCAGTAGTTTGTACATCGATATAATCGAGTTTTGCCATTGGCTGAGGACGAGTCGACGATTGTGAGGCAGAGATTTATGGGGCGTGGCGCATAGCGCACGCGCGTTATCTACACGGGCAGCCCGCAACGGCTCTCGTGGTTCTTTCGTCGTGAACAGTCGACCGGTACGGACGTGTGAGCCGAGCAAGCCGGCGAGCGGCGAGATCCCGCAGCGCGAGCGTGATTGCGTGTGATTACAATCAGGGTTACGATAACTCTGATAACCAGACGCGTTGAGACGAGTACGCGTACACGTTATTAACGATGACGGCCTACGATAAAAAAAACCGAGCACGAAAGATCCTGTTCGAGCGTGAGTGACCGCGTTGTGCGTACTTGATGTACTTGAGAAATATTAAATATATTTTTCATTGTTATTGTTCATAATCACGAGTGATTACTTTCATTACGCTTCATTAAGTTAATTGATTAATTACAATTACCCGAGTCATCCTATCCGTTTCGAGAGTCTCGCGTACGCGATACCAGGGCGTTCAGGCATATCGACGGCGCGGAAGGGCGTGGCACGTCGGCCATCAGGAATTGCCTGCTACGTGGACATCTACTACAGGAAGGAGGGTACTGAGGCCAACCAAAGGCTTATTTCAAGCAACATAGTTTCTGTGTTGATCTTAAAACACAGTGGCGACCGAATTAGGCCCAGTAAGTGGCATATTTTATTATTTTCGGGAAATTATCCGAATCATAGTCGAGCATCCGGTCACAACCTAACCTTGAAACCGACGTCGAAAACACCATCGGCTTCATCGGCTATGTCAATGTCTCTAGTGACTTCCCGAGGTGCGAGCCAACAGCGCCGAGGCAGCGAGTCTCAAGCCACGATGGAGGGACCGAAAACGAAAGCGGAGGTCAAGGCGATCTCTAAGGAGATCCGCTGTTCGACGCCGATTCCACAGGTGAGTGACAGGAAGTCGGAGGAAACGTCGAGCAGTGGCAGCGAGGCTGATAAGACCTTGCCGTTCGAGGGGGCTGACGAGCGGATTGCCGATGATGCGGTGGCTGCGAGTCAGGTGATCGACGAGTAAAGGTGGGTGCGTGAAGCGCCATGTTTATATATATATATATATATATATATATATATATATATTTGCGTTAGTTTAGTGCGTTAAGATATGAGATTTTCTATTTTAATAAATATTCCTTAAAATCCTTCCAAACGGATATACAAGTATTGAACGCGTAAGATTAAGTTTATTACCTTATTAGTGATAACCATTATGCCCTTCCAAACGGGTAATTTGATATTAACAGTACGGAATATAACCGTTAAACTTTTGAGCGTACAAATTTAGTTTGTTTGTTATGGATAAGCGACACTGTGAAGCTCATTGACTTGTGGTAGTTTAGCGAAACAGCTGATCAGCATGAAATAACGAGAGTGGTATCAGTGAAGTTGATATGTAAGAGTTTTGTTTTATTTTCGTGCCGGAGGTATTATAAAGTGATTTTATTATGATTTTTATTATGTTTTTTACTTCCGGTGCATAAAAGGTTAAAATGAGAAAATTCGGGAGTTTTGAGATTTTCGAGTTTTCGTTGATGTATTTGCGTTCTGTGGGACGTGCAGAGCCTAAATATATTTCGTTTGCGATGATTCGATGATCGGATCGGTTTTCGAGGTTGAAAAATGACTTTGTGAAATAAAGTTAAATTTGTAGTTTGATTGAAAGATTTGTGATCTAAGGAAGCGAAAAATACTTCGTTTTAGCAATTCCGATCGTTAATTAACAATTTCGGTAAAATTGTTAATTATACATAATTATTATGTTTATTGAGTAGATTTGTGTTCGTTGACACCCAAGTAAGGTGCCTATACGATTTATTGCGTGATTTTAGCATTTTTTCAATGTTTTACAATTTTAGGCCTACTTTGCCAATTTGCGTGCGATTTCCATGAGAGTGGTTTCTAAGTCTTATTTAGGGCTTAAATAAGATGCCCATATAGTTTTTATATCGATTCTTTAGTTTTTTCAGCTTTTTGCAAATCTTAGTCAACTTTGTAAATAACGATTATTTTCGAGTAAAATGGGTATCGATAGTTTTGTTTAGTCATAAGAAAGCGTGATACATAGTTTTTAAGTGAAATTTTACGATATTACAGATTTTCATGCTTTTCGATGTGAAATAATGTTAATTTTGATGTTTTAATCATATGTACGGGTTCGTAGTAGCTTATAGAGCGACGATATACTTTATTTATTTCAATTTTTGAGTTATTTCGAAAAATGACCAATTTTGGTCAAAACTGGAAAAAATCAGTTTTTTGAGTTTTTATGGTATGAATTAGGCTTAATATAGTTGTAATAAATGATTTCTGTCGAGAAAACCCAAATTTTTGCGAAAATGTAGAATTTTGCATTTGGTAATTTTGAGAAAAAACGATTATTTTCAATTTATTGCGATAGATATAAGTTCAGAGGGATGTAATAAGCCCATCTATGATGTTTTTATGCGATTTAATTGATTATTTTGAAAATTGACAATTTTGGTCAAAATCGATAATTTTGAGTTTTATTCGATATATTCGTGTTCAGGGGGTTAGTAAGAGTCCGTAGACACCCCATTTACCTTAATTTTAAGTTTATTTGAGAAATTCAAAATTTTGACCAACTTTCGTAATTTTGACTTTTATTTGATTTTGACGTTAGATTTACTTTATTTAACGTAAAGGAAGACCAATAGTCTTTGTCGCATCGATAAATATGCGTTAAATTTGGCATAGGAGTATTTAGTTGAGCATGAGAAACGATAATCTGTTGCGAGACATGTGTTCCGGAATCAGCGAGCAACGTCGCGTCGCAGTAATCCCTCTCGCTATTAGCCGCATGGCCCGTCGTTCCACGTGCGAATCCCCCTCCCACGGTAGCTGTCAAACCGGCGCGATTAACGGCAATTCGACAAGTGCGCAGCTCTCGGATTCGAGTCGGCAATTAGCTACCTAACGAAACGGTTCGCATTCGTGTCTGTCGACTACTGTCTTTTTCGTGCGCAATCCGAACGAGTGGACAATCAGGACAGTCGTGATCGCTAAGCCTGCTAAACGAATAAACCATATCACAGAAAACGGCATTCGGGTGTACGGTCGCATCATACCAAGCGAATTGCCGCTCCGATTTCGTCTGCGCGCTTGCCCGTTTAGCGGAGCTCCGAAAAACCGAAACGCCCGTGCGCGCTAAGTGTCGAACAAATCCGAATCCATCGGTGCAGTGCGCGCCTCCACTCGTCAACGACGTCTCGCACGCCTCAAATCAGCGTACACTATCGCTCGCCTCCGCCTGCAATAAATTACATGTGAAGCTCCTAAATCGAGAAGTCGTTAATTTCAAACGTGACCTTTGCCTTGACGATCGAACCTTCTGACAAGGTTGACACACAGCGTCCGTGGTGTCTCCACAACAAACAATATGCAAATTTTACGCATAGGAAGATTTTCATTAACGTGGGTCAGTGACGTTGAATTTTTGAACAGCGCGTGACATATTAATTTTAACGATTGATTCTTCAACGGGGAATCAAATGAGACATATTGGTATTGTTTTACAAGCGTTTATTGCGAAATCCTGAAAAGGGAAGTTATTCGTTAATTTATAGTTTCAAAGTAATATTCACATTTAAATGATTAAATATACTTACCTGATACTTACCTGATGAGTCCTGTGATGTCCTGGAAGCGTACCTGAAAAAGAAAAAGAAAAATTAGTAAAGTAATGATAATCGAATATGTTATATGAGAAGTATTTATGTAATGAGCAGGGGTAACCGCGAACACATTGTGAAGCGTGATAAGACTGAAATAATATTACGTATTATAAGAGGGTATGCATGCGATTTTTATATGCAGGATTCATTAATATTTCATATTTTATTACATATTAAGCGAAAGGAAAATAAATAATGTAGATAACATGTAGTTGCATTTTTTAATAATATTGATTATTTAATTCGGTAAAATACAGGAAATTTCCTGTTGGCATGTTTGGGAATCGAGTCAAGTTTTTTCTGGAAAGAGAAAGTTTCCGTTGGATGAGAAAGAAAAGGACAGCTATATGTTGAGAGAGAGAGAGAGAGAGAGAGAGAGAGAGAGAGAGAGAGAGAGAGAGAGAGAGAGAGAGAGCGAGAGGAGAGGAGGAGAGGAGGGAGAGAGAGAGAGAGAGGGAGGGAGGGAGGGAGGGAGGGAGGAGGGAGGGAGGGAGGGGGAGGGAGGGAGGGAGGGAGAGAGGGAGGGAGGGAGGGAGGGAGGGAGGGAGGGAGGGAGGGAGGGAGAGAGAGATTGATTGAGCTTTATTAGCCTTCTCGGCTATTTTTTACATAAAATATCCTTAACTTAATTCTTCTACATGAGGTACAATAAATTCTCTTAACCTACGTTTGAATGGTTCAATTCTTTCGCATTGCTTAATTTCTATCGGTAGGACGTTATACATATTCAAACCTTCATAAAATAGACTTTTCTGCGCGCTTCTCGTCCTGCGATATTGAATTCTAATATTCTCAGCCTGCCTCGTTTGCCGTCCACTCACATCTCCTACTATTTCTATCCTATTACTTAAATGTTTAGGCATTATGCCTCTTACTATCTTAAAAATAAAAGTGCATACATTCTACGTTAGCCTCTGTCTTACATTCATAAACTTAAGGGTTTGCAGCATCAATTCAACCTTTGTATATCGCGAGCATTGCAATATGACTCTCATTGCATGGTTTTGTGCCACTTGCAGTCGATTCAGTTGCGTTTCACCCATGCCTACTAATAACGTTGCGCAATATTCAAAATGAGGCGCTATGATAGACTTATACACAGTACATCAAGTGTACACCGATATATAATTTCCTATTCTATTCAGAAAACTCACTTTTTTCCCTATCTTCTTTAACATATAATCACAGTGATCCTCCCAGCGGAGTTTACTATCAATCATTACACCCAGATGTTTCGCTATCTCGACACGCTCTATTACAGTTCCATCTAAACTTTTTACTATTATGTCTGTTTTTATTTCTTTTCTTATACTTCTAATTATCATATATTTGGTTTTATCTGCATTCATTTTTAACAAATTCACATTCATCCATTCTTCGAGTATACCGAGCACCATATTCGGTTTTATTTCTAATTCCTCACAACTTTCTCCTGTTACACTTGCGGTCGTGTCATCTGCAAATAATCTAAATATACTTCCCTCCGGGCAGACTGTAATTATATCATTTATATACAAAATAAACAATAGAGGTCCAATACGAATCCTTGAGGCACGCCATAATCATTTCATATATTGTCTCAATTATTTTAGAACATATATCATTGAATCTAACTTGCTGCTTTCTATTACTTAAATACGATATTATCCATTCCAATACCACTCCTCTTATTCCATACTGATATAATTTTTCTACTAATCTTACTCTATCAATTGTCTCAAACGCTCTCCTGAGATCGAGAAATAATACTCCTACCATTTTTTTCTCCTCAATTATCAATTTCCATTCCTCGATCAAACTTTGAATTGCTGTCTCACACGACTGCTGTTTCCTAAAACCCGATTGGTATTCGGTTGATATTTCATTATCTTCTATAAATTTATCCAACTGTTTTTTAACAACTAACTCTAACACTTTTTCATATATCGGTAACATATTAATCGGTCTATACTCGCTCGCTTTTTTTGGCTTGCTCACCTTTGGTATCGGTATTATCGTGGATGTTTTCCATCCTTCTGGAAATTTACCTGTCCTAAGCGAATCATTTATTACACCTACAAACTCATCTTTTATTACAGGTAGCACCATTTTCAATATATTACTATCTATCCCTTCCTCTGTTCCGTTCTTTCGTGGTAGTTCCCTAACAATTTGTTCCAGGTCTCTTGCAGTAATTGGCTCAACATTTTCCTTAATTCCCTTATTCTCAATTACGTAAATAGATCTTTTACCTGTGCCTTTTGCCCCCTTATTACTAATAGATTGTACAATGTTACTAATACTTTTTACATAATATGTATTAAATTTATCCGCTATATTGCATTCTTCCATGTCTTCTAATATTTCAAAATCTACGTTATCGATGTTCTCTGAACCCCTTTGCTCACCCTTAATTAATTCTTTCAAAGTTTTCCACATCTTCGTAGGATCCCTCCTATTATTATCTATCATATTTTTATAATATTCCTTCTTTTTTGCCCTGATAAGTTTTACTACTGCATTTCTTTCATTCTTGAAATGTTCCCAGTCCTGCTCCTTACCTGTGCTTATTGCTCTACTGTGAGCCTCATCCCTTCTATCTACTGCTATTCTAATTTCATCTGAGTACCACTTTTTCCCTTCCCATACTTTCGGAATCTTAAACTTTTTCTTAGGTGCTACAGTATCCAATACACTTACTATACTATTAACAAATCTCTCCGCCCTTATACTTATATCTAGCCCTTGACCTTGCTCAGTTCTTTCTTCCATTAGCCTAAGAAATTCATCTACATTAAATTTACTATAGTCCCTGCCTCTAAATTCTTTATATTTATTCCTCTTTCTATTCATATTAAATTCTACTTTTAGCCATGCATGATCCGTTATTTTAGGTTTCTCATTCACTTGTACTTTTATTTCCTTATTCGAAAAAATTAAATCTATCATCGTTCGACTATCTTTTGTAACTCTCGTTGGACAATCAACATACTGCCTCATCCCTAGGCTTTGCATTACCGTTAATAATTTCTTTGTGTAAAATGAATCTACCATTATATCTATATTAAAGTCCCCTATCACTATACAGTCATACTTTATTATTAAATTTTCTACCGTATCTTCCAAGAATCTCACGAAATCGCCATCTGACGCACTTGGCGAATGATACACTACTGCTATCATACCTTTATACAAATTCTCTCTCACTTCCACCACCACGCACCAACAGTTTGACACAATATTTTTCTTTTCAACTATCCTAAATTTAATATCATCCCTAACATATAACAGCACTCCTCCTGTATTTCTATTTTCAGCATCACATCTAACTAAACTATACCCCGGTACATTGACCTCACTATCCTCAATTTCTGCAGTCAATCTAGTCTCGGCTAACGCTAGAATCGTAGGATTCACCCTCTTCATAACCTGATGTTGAATTTCATCCTTATGCGCCAAAAAGCTTTGTGCATTCGTATACCAGAGTAACTCCGATTCTTCCTGTTGTTGCTATTTTCCATCTTCCCAGCCGGCTCTTTTTTTCTCTTCCTCCAATACTTTCTTAAATGTCGGACATTCCGAATCCAGCGCTTCGTGTTCGACATTTATCTTCAAGTTGTACGTCTGATTCTTATAGGTACAGTTCACACACCTCTTCTTTGCCGTCGTACATTCATTCGCCTTATGATTTCCTGCACATTTATAGCATGTTTCCTGTCTCGTGCAATTCTTAGCAATATGATAATAGCCCCAGCATTTAAAACATCTTCTAACACTAATATAGTTAAATATAGGACACTTTCGCCATCCTAAATTTAATTTTCCTCTGATTATTAGTGATTTATGAGTGTTTTCATCCACTTCAATTATTACGAATTCTTGCTCAGTATTCTTATTTTTTCCTCTTAATATTTTCTTCACTAAGTGCACACAGACTTCCTCGCCAATTCTATTCTGCTTCTTGATTGTATCTATTAATTCATCATCCTCCATTTTCATTTCTTCTCCACCAACATTAATTATTTTAATCTTAGGTTTCCTCTTCTGTGGCTCCGTGACCTTGACCTCCTCACCCATTGCCGCTTGTACTGTCGCCTTAAGCTTCTCCTTCTCTTCTTCCGTCTCACATCCTAAGATCACTGTCCCTTTACCTGCTTTTCTTAATTTCGTAATTCCTATTTCCATCTTGGTTATATCAATTTTATCTTTAATTATTTGCTTCGTTATTTCACTTTCTTGTTGTACTTTTGGCTTTATAATCAAGATATTTTCTTCCTTCCTCACCGAGAGCACATCGCTATATTTCCTTGCCGCTCCACCTGTTGGTCCACATGCCCCTTGCATCAACATTTTTCTCAATTCTTCTATTTCCTGTTTAATGCCTCCCATCTCCTCATGAACTATTTCTTTTATCATTATCTTGATCTCCTTTTTACATGCTGTCTCATCTTTTATATCCTTCACTGTTCTTACAAGCCAATCTATTTTCTTATCAATATCCCCCGCTCCACTCGAGGCTCTATTCCCGCTGCTTGTCGTCGGGCACACAGGGGGAGGGGGAGCGGGATTGATTTTTGCAGGTCCCGCTGTTCTTCCTGCCGATGCTACTGCTTTACTTATATCAGCTATTTTATCACCACCACTATTAACGAACTTCTCAAATGGGCCAGGACACAGCACCAATTCGCGGTTTTTATCATAAATTTTGTGCTTAGATACACATCCTGGATGGAAGAAGAGCTTAACACAGGATTTGCATGCAATTACTTCAGTTTTTATAGCCTTCTTACATGCCGAGCATCGATACTCGGCATATTCCTCGTTCATTCTGCTAATATCGACAGAGACGGCTAATTGACTCGTCACCTTCACACGTCACTTTCACACGTCAGCGTTTTGTGTTCGCCGCCGATGTCTACCTATCGTACGAGGCTTCGATGACCTCTGTACGAAATGCAGCTCTCGGTGTCTATGTCTCAGCATATCCCGGCTAGATAACACTCATGGCTAACCCCGGTCTACGCAGATATTCTAGCCACAACTTTTTAACACTCTCCCTCACTTCTAAACCACTCAAAACTTGACACTTTTACGGAGCGATGTTTCACACGTCTGCTTCTGCCGCCGCCCAGAGAGAGAGAGAGAGAGAGAGAGAGAGAGCGCATGATGGCGTGATCGCCAGATGTGCGTATCGCGCAGAAGCGAGCGATGGTGGGGACTGGGAAGGCCACTTCGAGTGACCGTTCGTGGTCTTTCCTCGGTCAACCTTTGAAGCGTGCGGACGTGTTTCATCGAGAGATACCGTGCGGACTTATATACCGTGCGGAATATTTTTCGAGACGTTCGGACTTAGAATATTTTCTCGAAGTCGCTCATGGAAAGATAAGTTTCGCGAATTGCGGATACTTGTAATAATCTTGACGTTGCGATTTACGAATGCGTGTCGTTACGTAAGTGATCGAGAAGTTCCCGGGTAACGCCGTTACGAGTTTGAGGCACGATTTATTCGCCTTTCCGATTTTTGTACGAGATTACAATAAATAATTTGTTATTGTTGAATCAATACAAATCTCATATTCATTTCCGAATTCTATCTTGCGTTTCGAAATATCGTGTCGCGAAGCGAGTGCGTGGCATTGCTGTAAAGACATTGTCGAGACTACGTACGAAGCTGAGCAGCGAGCGATTGCTGAACCCAATATCAGACAGGAAGGAAGGGAGCCACGTCTCTAAGGAAGCGCGTTGGCAGTTAACGTTCTACGTTCTTTACGTTAAACGTAGTGGCGATCGTATTTTCAACTCAAAGTGAGTAAATACACAATCTCAGATCGTAAGTTCGGTCACAGTGAGATAACGTTTCGAGAAGTGATTAATTACGTAATTGAGCCTGGAAGTTCAATAATACGCGGTAAAGAGTATCTCACAGCGGTGCTAGAAGAGGGATCGCCGAGATAAGGATAGATTTCTCGTCGGGATTAATTTACCGAATAGCATATAGTCGAAACGGGACAAACGACGTTTCGAGCGCTAAAAGTATAGATGACATACGACAAGAGAGATACGCATGGCAACCGTGACAGGACATAAAGAATTCGTTTGTGTAAAATCAAAGTGATCTACGTATGACCAAATCGTTCGTTTTTCAACGAGATCGTTAAAACGGTTACGCGCGAGCGAAGCACATGCGAGACTGTACGGGAGTGTAACGAACGTTAAAGCCGTAAAAATAAATTCGTGAGATAAAATGTCGGTGCAGCATTCGCCGGTAAAAACGCGAAGTGCGCGACGCCGAGAAGAAACACAAGACAACGACGAGCATCAATCGTTTGATCTTGCAAGTGATCAAGAATTATTCGACAATATGGAAGATCGTGATTCGCGAAACGCGGGTTATACGCGCGAACATAACGCGGAAGCGGGAGTGAACGCGCAGCGTGATAGAAATGGACAAACAGCGGAAATTAGTTTAATTGCGCAGAGTCTAGCCGAATTAATGAGGTCCATGGCGGAACACTCGTTTGCGTTGAACAATAGGTTAAATGCGCTGAAAAGGAGATTGTTTAATTCCGAGAATGCGATTCGCGACGGCATTCGTGTAACAGCGACGGAACGTGATGCGACGGGTTCGAATAGAAATCCGGACGAAAACGCAGATAGACGCGAAGTCGGGAGTGACGGAGCGACATTTCAATTCAGATTACCGAGAGGAGGATGGCTTAAAAATCCCTTTGCCGAATTAACTTTCAAGGGGGATACAGACGCGCAAAATCCAATAGTATTTTTAAGAAAATTTCGAAAAATAGCGGTAGACGAACAAGTCTCGAACGAGACCAATTGGTATTTTTTATGCGCGCGATGAAAGGTTTAGCGGCCGATTGGCTGGATATTCGAGAACCTAACGATATCGACGAAGCGATGAATCTGTTCAGAGAACGATATTGGGGCGTGCAAGCTCAGGCTAAGTTCAGGAGAAATCTCACATTCGGTAGATATAAATCAGCGTTAGGATCTATGTCCGAATACGCGATGCAGTTGATTACCCGAGCGAAAACCTTAGATCCACCAATGTCGGAACAGGAGTTGATATTCACGATAAAAGATCATTTTGACGAAGACGTCAGATGAGAATTGAGACCATCGGTTGTAAAAACTGTGGAACAAATGATCGAAATGTTAGAAACGATAGATTACGAAAAATCGAGCCGTAGGAATACGCGCGACGATGCTAAGATAACTAATAAACCGGATAAACATCGTAGCGACGGAATGTCGTTGCCGACGGCACAAAAGGATAACTCGAAAGTAGGATATAACGCGAATAGAGTTTTTCCCACGCGACAATTAGCGATAACGAGCGGGTATGAAAATGATGGTGACAAAACGCAACAGAGGTACGGGAATTATGCGACGAGGTACGAACCGCGTAATGTACAATCCCGATACAACGCGCACTGGAATCGTTTTCGCGAACAGCGTAATAACGAACAAAAGCAGCCCAAGATTGAATTTCCACCGTCGAGTGACGAGGACGATGACAAATCTAAAAATAAATCTAGCGACAAACGGGACAAGAAAACCATTAACGTTGACAAAAATACGAATTACGGGCCGAAAAGAGTATCCGTGATCGAGGCGAAAAGGGTTATCGTGTGTGGGGGAGTTCCGGATAATTCCGAGGATCAAGACGTAGTTTGCGGCAGAAACGCATTAACAAACGTGGATTACGCGAAAGATAACGAGAATAGCGCAGAAATAAATTCGAGTAGGCTTAACATTCTCAGAACGTCGGAGATTATCAATAATCTTGACGAAGATTTAAAATTAGCTCAGGAAAAGAAAGAAAGACACGGTAGAACACCGTTGATTACGATTACATTTAAGAGCGTTATAGCGAGAGCTCTAGTCGACACAGGGGCGCAGATTACGGCAATTTCGCAAACCGTATTCGACGAATTGAAAGATAACGATTTAATTGAGAACGTATTACCGATACGTAGTTTTAAGATTAAAGGTGCGTTTAGCGATAAAAGAGCGGTAGTCACAAACAAGGCGAAGCTCACATTCAAATATAAGGGACATTATTATACGCATGAATTCTACGTGGTTACGAAGTTAGCGTACCACGTTACCAGGTTATTCTAGGAATTGATTTTTTTACGAAACACGAAATGAAGATGAAATGCGATGACGATAAAATGAAAGTAGAATTTGCGGCGAAAAATCAAAATTCGACCGTAGAAGCGATCGTAGGATCGATAACGATCGACGAAGCTAACGAAAGATTAAATAGATTGATTGACGAAAACGCGGATTTATTCGATGGTACTATAGGACGCGTTAATCACTATAAACATAAAATCGATTTTAGATCGAAAGAACCGTTTAAGAAAAAGACATATCCGATTCCTGAAAAACATTTGCCGCGAGTACGCGAATATATGCGCGAGTTGGAAGAGAAAGCAATAATCGAGAGGGCGGCTACGCAATATATCAATCCGTTAATGGTGGTTATTAAATAGAATGGCGACATCAGACTCTGCTTAGACGCGAGAAAAATTAATAAGCGAATGGCTAACGACCATGCTCAACCGCCTATGATTGAAGAAGTGTTCAGAAGGATCGGTAGTAAGAAATATTTCACTACGTTGGACGTTTCGTAAGCGTTCTGGCACATACCGTTAACGCCGGAATCGATGCAATACGCGGGATTTATGTTCGACGGACAGACCTATATTTTCAAAAGAATGCCTTTCGGTTTGAAGACGGCCGGAGCGTCGTTTAGAGACAGTTTCGATTTCGAAATAGTGTATTTGGATGACGTGTTGATTGCGTCAAATACGTTGGAAGAACATATCCGACATTTGGAAATTGTATTTAATAGATTGCGAAAAACGGGATTTAAATTAAATCTTGATAAATGCGAGTTCATACGGGAAGAAATTAAATTCCTAGGTCATACGTTTAACGAGATAAATGCGGAAATAAATGACGAAACTAGATTAACGGTGATGAATTTTAAAAAACCTACGAACAAGAAGGAACTTCAATCATTCTTAGGATTGGTCAATTGGGACAGGCGTTTTATAGAGAATTTAGCTAGGATGACGATGAAGTTGGAAGAGCCTCTTAGAAAAGGTAAAAAGTTCATCTGGGAGAAAGAACCTTGATGTTCCAAATGCTTCTAATTCTGTAATGGTATACCTCAAGAGTCTTGATAGTCGTTTAACGAAATAAAAAGGGCATTTGCGGAAGCACCTTGCTTATTTTTTATTAGACCGGGATACAAATTTGGAATTTACGTCGACGCAGCCAGGAGTGGTCTTGGGGCGCGATTGTATCAATATAAAGATAACGAAAATCCAAGACATTCCAATGATTATGCGAAATACACCATCGCATACTTAAGCAGAAAATTAAAGGGAGCTGAAGTATACCATTACAGAATTAGAAGCACTTGGATTAGTATGGGCATTAAGGAAATGGTATACTTTATTAATGGGTAGACACGTGAGAGTACATACGGATCACAAAGCGTTGCAATTTCTGAGTACGTGCGTAAAAAACAACAATCGTATAGCTAGGTTGTTCGAATTTTTACAAGAGTTTGAATTAGAAATAATCCATGTACCGGGTAAAGAAAATAAAATAGCAGACGCGTTATCGAGATCTAATAGCGAGGACAGTCTAAAGGACAACGAAACGCGAATAGCTTTAATAAGATGTATACGAGGGAGCAGATACCGAAATCTGGTTACCTTGGTTAAGAAGAGTACAAAGACGAGACGAAGCGTTGTTGAGAATGACCGAAGAAGATCCTGAAAATGTTTATTGGAGGGACGGTTTGATTAGAGTTCGATTTGGAGATTCTGACAGAGTAGCGATACCTGCCAAAAATACGTGGAGTCTTATCGATAAAGTACACAGACTATTATACATTTCGGTACGGATAAAATAACAGAATTCGTAAAAAGATATTTTTACACTTCAAATATAGCCCGAATTACGCGAGACGTAGTAGCTTCGTGTAAGATATGTCAATTAACGAAATATTATACTAGACCGACGCAAGGTGCAATATTACGATTTGCCGGACGAATCGGGTAAAACGGTTTCGATGGATATATTCGGACCTTTGCCAACTACGAGACAGGGTTTGAAATATATTTTTTATATATTTTAGTGTTGATGGATCAATTCAAGAAATTAACAAAATTGTATCCGATGAAGGATCAAAAATTAAACACGATAATGCGTATACTGGACGAGAAATATTTTAGATTGGTAGGAAAACCGCAGGAGATTCTGACAGACAATGGGGGTCAATTTATAACGGGAAGGTGGAGCGAGTTTGCCGAGGAGAGAGGCATAGCAATACGTAAAACTTCGCCGTACAATCCTCAGTCGAATCCGGTAGAGAGAGTTATGCGAGAATTAGGTAGAGTAATTAGAGCGTACGCGAGCGACAGACAGTATACGTGGTATAAAATAGTCGAGCGAGCCGAAAACGTGATAAACGATACGGTACATTCGTCGACGGGCTTTACGCCGAACGAATTGCAATACGGTGCCGAGTTTCATTGGCACGATGTGATGATCTTAGGCCGATAGAACCGGTTAACGATAGAATGACGCGAGAGCGAAGAATCGAAATAGCGCGAGTAAATTTAGGACGAGCGGCGCGAAAGAGATTAGCTCAAGCGGAAAAACATCAAATTGCGAAGACTTATCAGCCAGGAGATTTGGTGATGGTAAAACGACACCGAAGATCTGACGCGACTAGAAGATTAGCGAGAAAAATCCACGTCGTATACGATGGAACGACTTATCGAGTGTTGAGAGAAATACAAAGAAATGCCTACGTTATTGGAGACGATGACGGAGAGGTGATTGGCGTGTACAATTCCAGACAATTGAGGCCATGCAGAGTGCCGAGATTGATCGACGACGAGAACAATAATATCATCCACAACGAAGAAAATAGAGAATCTGACGACGAACAAAAAGAATCCGAGAGCGAGATACGGGTGAGCGTGATACTCATTGCCGAAAACGATATCGAGCCGGAGAGTAGATCTGACGATTCTATAGATAATCGAGTAGGAGGAATAATTAACGAATTAAATTCGAGCGAAATAGAAGAACTAAATTTGAGTACGGTGACAACGGTAGAATATCGACCGAGTTCATCAGCGGAAGATTTGGATGACACTTTAACACGCGAAGAAATCAGAAGAATAACCGATGAAGTGATTAAAGAAGAACTGAGAAATCAACAACTGGAAGAACAACACGAAAAATACTTTGAAGTAAAATTCAGAGTAGAAGAGGAAGAAGAATATATCAAAAGTTATAGAAAGGTGAAAGAAGAAATTGGAGAGCCTTCCAGTGATCTAGAAGAAATCTCTCTAATCCACATCAAGAAAAGAAGACGTCAACTTGAAGTTTCCAAGAGGGACGACACAACGACGGGCAGCAACTCCGAGAACCTAAAACAAAAAAGAAAAAGATTAATGAGTGAATTTAAAACGTTTACGCCGATAATCGAGGATTGCCGGGGAACGATACAAAATATAGAACGAGAAATCTGCTGGGAAAACGCGATTCCAACCATATCCGAAATTACGATGAACGACACAAATAAAATTACGTTGGAGAACCGAGCTAGATTAAATTCCGGAATCAATGGCGAAAAGGATTATATGACATTGAAGAACATAATTGAGAAGAAGATTATCGATTTACCTACGAAGGACACGTTGTCGTGGAATCAAGACACGATTCTTACATTTAACAACGAAATTAATCACGAGACTAATTATATCAATGGTGAATCCGTGAGAAGCGACGCAGCGACGAGGGGATCGGTCATTGACATATGTTCAGGATTGTCTATCGTTGCGATCGATCACCGATCGATACCGCTAACGCCATCCCTGAGCCGCCCCCTGAACAAGGCGATTTCGCGCCGCACCCCTCGTCACCCCCTGACCGTGCGGTCTCTCGCGTCGCGCTCTCGATCCGGACATGCCAGGATCCCGTGATCCTGCTAACCGCGCTTATTGTCGGAATGTTTCGAGCAACCGAAAGCTCACGAAACGGGCCCGCGAGAGCTCCGGTCCCATCAGTAGACAATTGTAAGGCGTTTCAAGCGGTACTCCAGCCGACTTGCACCCGCCTCGCGCAATTATACTCCGGTTCACGCGGTCGACACTCGCCGTCGTGCATCCGTCAAGTCCGCAAGTCTCATTTCACGTGGTAGTTACGCCCCGTCGTGCATACGGACTGCAATTTGTCGTGCCATCAGTGCCCTCGCGAATAGTGTCTCACAGGCACTCTCAGCCGCGCCGTTCGTGCGCTCGCTCCCGCGCTCACAGTGCGGCGACGAACATTACGCCTCCGTGCGTCTGCAGCTTCACCCTCGCTGCACGCGAGTGGTGACCATTAAAACATAAGTGCGCGTCTCAGCGTTAAATTACTCGCGCCCCAAGTGCGCTCATACATCGTCGTGACCGTTCGCACGCCGCATTCACGTGCCTTCGTCACCGACGAACATATCCGTATCACGTACACCGCGCTACCGGTGAACATTGTAAAATCACGTGCACGTTGTGTATATACCTGCCGCGCCTCTTCTGTAAAGGCTATTCGGCATAACTCTCCGCTGTACATAAATAAATTAAACAAGTGCTGTGCACCATTGTGGTTCAACGAAGTGTCCGCTCATTTCCGCACTCCCGATCCCTGTCGGGGTCGACCCGGCATCTTCCGCTAATTGGCGAACCGGAGTTACGCCCGGCGACAGACATTCGCCAACAACATAGAAGATGTGCCTGATGAGATGTTTGAAGAATTCGTCTTGCCGGAAGCAATAATTCCGCGAGTGTTTAGACCGAGTGACGATAACGAGGTAATAACGAACGATGTGATACGAGAATTCTATAGTAATCCGGGTCACGGGATAATTAACGGTAACGCGAGTGATATTGACGAGAGAGACGCGAACGACGCGCGTGACAAAGATAGAAACGCCGGAAAGCACGTGGCGAGCGTTGATAAGGCGAGCGGCACATGCGCGACCGAGCCGATATACGCGAGCGCGGACCGCGAGGATGCGCCAGAACGTGTTCGACGGTCGTACGATACGTATCGTGTATCGAGTAATCGTGATACGTTGTGTGAGATTAAGTGTATGGGAAAATTGATAGAGGTGAAGATGGACGAACAATACGAGGATTTACTGCGACGAGAAGAGGAGGCGTTGAAAACGCTGGAATCTTACGAGGGTCAACCCAGTGTTATCGAGCAATTAAAACAGCGAGTTGAAATGCTAGAGAAGAAGTGTCGGGAATTCTCACCGATACGGAAGACGTATGATGAAATGCAGAAACGAGAGGCGGAGGCGCAAACGAGGACGCTACACTTGATTGAGCGATGTGACAAAGCAAGTGGGAAAAACATTTTCCATTCCCGCAAGATGATACAATATAACGCGGAGGGTCAAATAGTGTCCGAATTAGATGCTACTTTTTCAGTGCTCGATGAAAAACCGGTGACTGACAAACGCGAAATAATTTATCATGTCAACACTACGATAGCTGGAGGAGAAGCAAAATCGGTAGTATATACCGATTACGAAGACGAGGTAACACCATCGACGAGCGGCACCAAGCAGAAGGAGGCCGAGACGATAAATGTCGAGGGAGAATCCGAGGAAAGTGAGTACGATCCGAGGGAGAAATCTAGAAAATCACGTAAGCGTAAACCCAAAGGGAAGAGTAAGCCAAGGATCGTCAAGTCGGAGATAGTATCCATATCGGGGGTTCCCCCATCGAAAAGGAAGGCTTTTGAAAAGGCTACGCGACAATTAAAAGAAGACGACGATGATGGTACGGCATCTGATAACGCCGTCGTTGTAAAATCTCAACCGAAGAAGTCTTACGGTGAAGATTTGCCGGGAAATATGAACCGACGTCGCAAACCCCATCGGCTTCATCGGCGTTATCGATGTCATTAGTGAGTACCAGAGATTCGGGCCAGCAGAGCCGAGGCAAGCAGCCTCAACCGAACATGGAGGTGTTAAGAACGAAGGCGACAGCTAAGGAGGTGCGTGTACTGGGAGAAATCCCCAAGGCCCGCCCGATATGTTTGCTAAATGAAATCGGAAAAACTTTTGAACGGGTAATTGCAGGCAGGTTAATTGAACACATGGAGGAGAATCCAAACGCCAATTTGTCCGATTTCCAATTCGGATTTAGGAGGATGCGGTCGACCGTTGACGCTCTAACCTTAGTGAAAAATATCATCACAGAGGCGCGGAGAAATGGCTTGATGGCCTTGGCTTTTTCAATTGATATACGCAACGCGTTTAATTCTGTCAAACTTCCGGGGATAAGAAGAGTTCTACGCGTCAGGAAGTTTAAGAAATACCTTAGGCGGATTCTCGAATCGTATTTGTCGGGTAGGAAAGTTAGGTATACTACCGCGGACGGAAGGAAGAGATTTAGGTTTGTCAACAGAGGTGTCCCACAGGGCTCGGTGTTGGGCCCTCTGTTGTGGAACCTAGTTTTTGACTGCGTTCTACGAACCCTTATATATGAAAACTGCCACGTGATCTGTTACGCGGATGACATGTTATTGGTAGTTGTGGGAGAGGTTTTCGATTCAATTTGCGCCAAGGCAATGGAGTGCCTTGAGCGCATACTTATAAATATTCGTGGCTTGGGTCTCGAGGTCTCATGGTCTAAGTCGGAGGTCATCTTTTTCGGCGCCTGCCCTGGTGATTCCTATCACGAAGTTGAGGATCATAAGATCTACTTTTCAAACATATTAAAATATCTCGGTGTCTACATCGATAGGAGGTGGACATTTGTCCATCACTTTGCGCAGGTTAAGGCGTCGAGGGTCAGCAGAGCATTATGCGGGGTTCTTCCGAACCTTCGCGGCCCACTCGAAAGCAAAAGAAAGTTATTCTTTAACGTCATAACTTCAATAGTGCTGTATGCGGCTCCAATCTGGAGCGTAGAGTTATTAAGCCTCGGGTAGACAACAACGCGTTATGCAGCGCGCGCTTCGCCTTATCGCTCTGCGGACTATTATGGCATATAGGACGGTATCCTACGAGGCTGCCACCTTACTCGCTAGGGTACCGCCCATGCATTTCTACATCCGTCGAGTCTACACCATCCTTGACGAGATGAAGCGCTCTGGCACATCTAAAGAGATTCGCGAGGAGGAATGATTGGTCCTTAGGAGACAGTGGGCGGATCACATAAGATCAGAAAACTTACCAGGGAAAAGAACAAGGGAGGCAATCGCCCCGAACTTCGATGCCTGGATGGACAGGTCGGTGGGCTGAGAAGCCTTCACTGGCGCACAGTACAATTGCGCACGTTGCAATTGCGCACAGTACTATTGGACACATAAAGTCGCGCACCGTACGATTAGACACGTTTCAATTGCGCACAGTTCGTTTGGACACATTTCATTGGCGCACAGTTCAATTGGACACCGTTGCTTTTGGACACAACAAATATTATTAACTTATTTATATAAATAAACGTATGTTGCATTGGACACGGTTCTTTTGCGCACTGTACAATCGCGCACCGTACAATCGCGCACCGTTCAATCGCGCACCGTACAATCGCGCACCGTACAATCGCGCACCGTACAATCGCGCACCGTACAATCCCGACGTCTTCCACGAGGAGAAGTCGGCTCAATCGGTTATCTGACACCTAGTAAACACTGTGGTCAGGTCGGCGTCAATGTAGCGTCGACGATAGGAATTCGTCACGCAGACGTCTTCTTCAAGACGAAGTATAATGTACGCGTTGACAGACACCTAGTACACGCTAAAATGGGGTCGGCGTCAAAGCCACTATTCGGGAAAACGAAATTAGTACGTAGACACCTTCCCCGAGAACAAGACCCGGAATCACGTCTACCAGATTCCTAGAGCCAGCCCTGTAAGGTCGGCGTCTTATATAACATATCAAAGTACATGCGTGGGCGGGGGGGGCTTCGCCCCCCCCCCTGCACCCCCTCCATTGTGAGTAAACCTAGGGGTGCAGGCGGGGGGGGGGCTCTGCCCCCCCGTACCCCCCCCCCCCGGGCACCTGGCGGTGTGGGTTGGGTTGAAAGCTGGGCAGGGGGGGCTTCGCCCCCCCCCCGCACCCTCCCCCCCATGGACACGCCTTTGGCGTGCCCGGGTAGGAAATGTATTTCGCTTTAAGCGTGAGCACCCCCCCCCCCCCATGCACGTGAATCTCACTTTATAAATTATAACTTACAAAGCGAGATTCACGTGCGCAGATTGTACGGTGCGCGATTGTACGGTGCGCGATTGTACCACGGTCGTGAATACAGGTCTGGAAACTCGTCCGTTTTTCTGGTGGTGGGGGTGACTCGCTTAATGACGATATTTTCATAGGTTTGCCATGTGACCGCGTGCGTCGCTGCGTTGCAAGGATGCGCGTTGTGACGTTGTCCACTAATCCGTTTCACCGTAAAGGCTCCCGCACAATGAAAAATATAAGGAACAAGGAACAAATATTAGCTATTAAAAAAAAGAAATTAGGAATAAAGCTGGTGTAGCATTAATACACGGTTTCCAATAGGTTAAAAATCTATTCCCTGTTTCTGTTGCCTGTATTTTTCATCGTGCATCCAACTTTCTTGATTCTTTAGTCGCTAATATCTGTTCCTTGTTCCTTATATTTTTCATTGAGGAGGCCAATACAATATTTTTATAATAAATGTAAGATAGTATATGTAAAAAGCAGCGAGTTTTGTAATTAAGTTGGCTCAATCAACGTTTTAAATGAGTTCCAATGTGGATGAGTGGTAGCAAGAGATCCGCCTTGCAGTCTTACCGTTTTTAGTTCGATTCTGATTATTGTTTTTTTTTACAATTATTTTACGAAAAGTCAGATAATGTGTTATTTAATTATTACGCATTGCACCCAGTCTTGCAATTCGGCACGACACAATATTTCGTCAATTTCATTGTAAAAATCACTTTCTAAGACTTCGTGCGTTCGTTACATTCAATATGTCATATGTCACATGTCATATGTCATATGTCATATGTCACATGTCATATGTCATATGTCATATATTCAATATGTATTTGCGTTATTTAAAAAATCTCTAACCTCCAGCGCTCCAGGTGGTGATAGTGTTAACTACATAAAATGACTTCATTAAGCGGGTCACCCCCACCACCAGAGTTTCCAGACCTGTATTCACGACCGTGGATTGTACGGTGCGCGATTGAACGGTGCGCGATTGTACAGTGCGCGATTGAACGGTGCGCGATTGTACGGTGCGCGATTGTACGGTGCGCGATTGAACGGTGCGCGACTGTACGGTGCGCGATTATACGGTGCGCGATTGTACGGTGCGCGATTGTACAGTGCGCAAAAGAACCGTGTCCAATGCAACATACGTTTATTTATATAAATAAGTTAATAATATTTGTTGTGTCCAAAAGCAACGGTGTCCAATTGTACTGTGCGCCAATGAACCTCTCCCGGTGGGCTTCCTGTCCTTTAGAATTACACAATTGCTGACGGGCCATGGTTGCTTTGCCGCGTATCTCCATAGAATTGGGAAGGAAGAGACCTCCATATGCAAACACTGCGGTCTCCTTCCCGACACGGCGGAACATACACTCTCGACTTGTGATTCCTGGAGATTCGAAAGGGGGGAGCTTACCGCGGTAATCGGACAGGACCTTCTCCTCCCCGCAGTGGTGGCCTCTATATGTGGTTCCCGGGAGGCTTGGAGCGCCTTTGCCACATTTGCTGAGCGCGTGATGTCGAGGAAGGAAGACGATGAGCGCAGGAGACAGCGGGGATTGATGAACGAGATGATTGTTTACGGCATCGTCCCCGAGGACCCTTAGCGAGTTTGAATCATGATTGTTTCCGGGTGCATGTTGCGGGCGAACGTTCTGCGTGTGCGTTCTGACTCGATGTAAATAGTGGGCCCGACTCTCTCCTGGTGTTGCGGGGGTGTTGGGTGTCGGCCGTCCCCGGGCCCTTCCTCCCTCTTGGGTCCCGGCGCGTCGACAGGTGCGACGCGGCTGGGTCCCTTGGGGTGGGCTGGGGGCTGGAGGCGGCTGGCGGGTGGCGCCTCCGTTTCTGCCTGGGGGGAGGCCTCTGCGTGCCGAGACGCGTATTATGATTTCTGCGTTAATACGGGGTCCGCCGTGGGTCTCTCCGGGGGCTGATCGGCCGGGGCCGGCCGCTCATTGCTCTTCGGGCTCCGGTACTGTTGCGTGTGCAACGGTTACTTGGAGCTCTTTGCGGCTGTCGGCTTTGGTGGGTCGTCCCCCGGGGAGTCTCTGCGGGGTTCGGATTCCTACTCTAGGCGTACCTCGAGCGTTCCCCCCCCCCCTCCTCCTTTGATTATGGTTAGGCGTTTCTTGTACGGACAGGTCAGAGATCGAAGTTGGCCGGTCTTGCTGCGTGGGAGTAGCGGACGAGAATCCCGCCTCCGCTTCGAGTCGATCTTTGAGACAGGCTATTGACTTTGGATTTTGCGTGCGATATTTACACTTGCGTGCGATACATGTGTATTATGAGGAGTGGGGTGGGGTGGGGAGGGGAAGTCACGGGACCCGCGTGCGCGTGTTTGACCGTGTCGGTCACACTCTGTACTATTGGTGGTGGGTATATGTATATCTGTCACCCTTACGTAGAAGGGAGTGTAAATCATGCCCTTGACTTGTTTTTCGTGGAACTCCCCCTCCGGAGAGGGAGTTCCTGTTCGTTTCTAGTTCGTTTGCGTGAGTGAACGTGTGTTATTGGGGTGTGGTTTTCCGCGGGCGAACTGTCCGCAGCCGATGAAGATTCCCCTCAGTGATATGACTGCCCGCGGTCATATCACGAGGGTTATCCGAGGCGGTGGGATGGCGGCGGGCGGGCACCACTATGTGTCCGGGAGCCCGGCTTTTGGCTGGGTGACTGGCGCATGTGGCTGTGCGTTGTCGCCGCTTATTCGACTAGGAACACTCTCGCTCGTGGTCAAAGCACCCCAAGGACGATCCTCTGTTTGTCAAACGGGACGCTCCCTCTTGTCTAGTATCCGGCTTTATGTCTTGGCGTTCGCGCAGGGACTTGTCCGTTGTACGAAGTAATACCTCTGGTCTCCCGTATAACGTGACTGTTGTCCATTGTCTTGCATGTTAGGGAGAGGAGTTTTTAGTGGGTGCAAGCCGCACACTTCCCGGGAGCCGGGCCCGGGGGCTAGTGCGCGAGGCATTTTCTCCTCTTCCGCGTAAACAAAAAAAAAAAAAGCTAAGGAGGTGCGATGTTCGACGCCGATTCCAAAGATCGGTGATGAAGAGTCGGAGGAGACTTCGAGCAGCGGCAGCGAGGCGGACAAGACTCTGCCGTTGGGGGAGTCCGTTGACGTTGATTTGATGGAAGCGAGCCAGACGATCAAAGAGTAATGGTGGGTGCGAGAAGCGCCATATATATACATAATAATATCCGTTAGTAATAGTTTGCGTTAGACATAGATAAGAGTTTCTATTTTTCATACAAATACATATAATCAGATAAACCCTTCCAAACGGGTGAATTAAATATTGAGAGTGTGGGTTACGTACAACCGTCAGTTTTATAAGCGTACAAATATATATATATAGATTAACCGTTAAAATTAGAAGCGGTAAATCACAAGTAAGGTTTTATTATTTGATTTGATTACGAAAAGTTGATAGCACACAAAGCTAGTAATTATTTTGGGATTAGAAGCGACGCCGTTGAGCCTGATAGAGTGTATATGAAGTATCGGCTGTTCAGAGTGATATTGCGAAAGGATCAATGGTTGAGCGAAGAAATAGACAATTTTCTTTTTGTTTTCATACCGGAGATAAGTTTTATTTTGATTTTCATGACGATAAGTCACTTCCGGTGCATAAAGGGTTAAAATGATGAAAATCGGAAATATCGCTTTTTTTGAGTTTTCATTGATAGTGTTGCGTGCATGCCGCCCGGTATGCTTTTCGGGCTCCAAGCTGAAGCGTGCAACGGAAAGTCTCTCCGTTAAGATTCGAAACGCCTGTCCTTAGTAACGAGCTAGATATTGATTTATTGATTAAATGAAACAGCTGATAGATTTTGGTCTGGAGCTGCTGGACCGATCGGACGTGTGTCCACGCTCTTCTGTATCGCGACGTTTGCAATAAAGATTGAGATTGTTCTTTTAATAACCGCAGTGTTTCCTTATTTTCGCGAGTGCCGGGAGTGCGAGCGAGTGAGTGTAAAGTGTGTGAACGAGCGACGCGGCGAGCGCAACAATAGATTTCCGTTCTATGGGACGTGTAGAGTCTGAATATAATACGTTTGTGTGGATTTGGCGATCGGATCGGTTTTCGAGGTTGAAAAGTGACTTTGTGAAATAAAGCTAAATTTCAAGTTTAGTCGATAGATTCGAACTGTTTGTGATCCAAGGAAGCGGAAAATACTTCGTTTTAGCGATTCCGACTGTTAATTAACAATTTCGGTAAAATTATTAATTAAGCATAAATATTGAGTAAAGTAAATAGATTTGTGTTCTTTGAGATCTAAATAAGGGATCTCTATGATTTGTTTCGTGATTTTACCATTTTTTCTGTAATTGACACTAATAGGCCTACTTTGCCAATTTGCGTGCGATTTTGATAAGAGTGGTTTTTATGGCTTAGTTGAGGCTTAAATAGGATGCCCATATAGTTTTTGCATCGATTTTTTCAATTTTAAGACTTTTTGCCAATTTTGCAATTAACGATTATTTTGCGTTGAAATGGGAGTCAATCGTCTTGTTTAGTAATAAGAAAGCGTGATATATAGTTTAAAACGACCTAACTCTCGAAGCGCAGATCGAGCTCGCGGCAGGTCAGGGTTCGAAGTAGGTGCGGAGGAAGGCACAAGACTTGGTTAAAATGAAAACGTTAACAATTTATTCTATGGCGATTAAGTACATACGGTGGGCCGCGGAGGCCGACGGTGTGCCGAGATACAGAGATCGCGGCGGTCGACTATGCAGAAAGCGCGGAGATCGAATACGTACGGAGTTCGCGGGGCGCGAAGTTCGTCACGGCGGTCGAAGAGTACAGCAAGTGCGGAGATCGAATGCGTACAGAGATCGCGGGGCGCGAAGTACGAACGCGGATCGGCGGGCACGCGGGCCCGTGGTACGTGACGCGCCGGCGCGGCGATGGTTGGCGCGGGAACGCGTCGGGAAACAGTCTCGAGCGGCTAAGATCCTTAGCGGAGATAAAGAGGACTCTTTATCTCCTTTCGCATCGATATGTTTCGACGGGACGCGGCACCGGGTGGCCAAGATCCTTGGCGAGTAAGAGAATACTCTCTTACCCTGGTTCACTCCGGTGTGGTAGGTATCGAGGTAGAGGATCGAATCAACCACTGAGATGCGTCACTCAGCGGAGCCAGAGAAGACTCTCTAACTCCGGGTTGGTTTTCGAGTTCGGGATTGCAGGATCCGTGAGCAGCGGAGAATCGGTCGGATCGGTTGCTGGCTCACGGCGGAATCTCTCTCTTATCGTAATTTCGTCGCATTATATACCCGCGGCGGTACGTCGTAGTGGCGGGGGTATACGCGGCGGTGATCGCGAGCGCCGGGACGGAGCGGCGGCGTGGTCGGGAAGTGCGGCGTCCCGACGCTGCGATTGCGTTCTGCGGCGTTCGGCCGTTTTCGGTACCGCTCGGTGCTCCGAGTCAGTTGCCGCGGTAAGTCCGTTCGCGGACTTATACGCGAGATGAGAATTTAAAAAAAGGGCACACGGTGCCTTGTCTCGCCCGCGGATGTTCGGCTGGGCGGCATCCGGCTGGTGTTCGCCGGGGACAATGCGTTTCGAGGCGCATTGTTACAAGTTCATAAGTGATTTTTTGCGATATTACAGATTTTTATAGTTTTTAACGAAAATTTGAAATAATTGAAATTTTGATATTTTATGCATATGTACGGGTTCGTAGTAGCTTATAGAGTGATAATATGTCATTTTTACTTTGAATTTTGAGTTATTTGCAAAAATGACCATTTTGGGTCGAAACTTGAAAGAGCCTGTATTTTGAGTTTTTATTGCGTGTCTTATGTTTATTATAGATAGTATAAAGGATTTATATCGAAAAAACTCGATATTTATTGAAAATGTGAATTTTTATTAATTTTGGTAATTTTGCTGAATAACGATAATTGTCGTTATTTCGTGATTGATTTAAGTTCAGTGGAGCTAGAGAAGCTCAAAAATATCATTTTTATTTGATTTTATTGGTTATTTCGAAAAATGACAATTTTCGTTAATTTTGAGTTTTTGCTAATAAACGCGATAGATTTGTGTTCAATGAGTCCTAAGGAGTCTAAATATACTTCGTTTTCGTTATTTGAACGAATATTTATCATATTTTCGACCAATTTTGGTATTTTTGAGTTTTTCCGAACTTTGGCGTTAGATTTACTGTATTTGAGTTGAAAGAGGACCAATAAACTTTATTGCATCAAAAAATATGCATTTTTACAATTTTTGACTAATTTTGAGAAAAAGTTGATTATCGATAAATAGGCGTTGAATTTAGCATCAGAGCTATTAGTTAAGCATGAGAATTGATAATCCGTTGCGGAATATGCAAATTTTACGCTTAATTAATTTTACGAAGATTTTTAGTGAGAAAGATCAGTAACACTGATTTTGAAGTGACGTGTAGTAAAAGAATTTTATACGATAGATTTATTAATCAGACATCCAATACAGTTTGTTGGTGTGGTTTTATGAGCGTTTAAAGCTTTTTATAGTTGTTCAATGTGAAAACCTGAAAAAGGGAAATAAGCGTTATTTTAATAATTAAAGATAATATTAATGTTTAATTGGATTAAATATACTTACCGGATACTTACCTGACGAATCCTGTGATGTCCTGGAGACTGGAATGTGTACCTGAAAAAGAAAAAGAAAGTATTAATATAATTAAGTAAATTAGAGAATAAGTAAATACGTGATATTAGAATTATGTGTAATGAGCAGGGATAACCGCGAAACATTGTAAAAGAATGAAAAGGCTGAATTTATATTGCGTATTATCATCGGGTATGCATTAATATTTATATTAACAGGGTTCATTGTATTTTCATATTTACTTGCATTTTATCTGAAAGGAAAATAAATCATGTTATAACATGTAGTTGCATGTCTCGAAAAGTAATTAATGTTGAAAGCATTGCATTAGAAAAGAAAATTGTAATTCGATATAGCTGTTTGCGTCGTTTAATCCCTCTCAGGGGTCGGGGGCTGACTCCGGGGGCCCAACTGAAGGCTTTCCGGGCTACCCCCGATACGGGTTTTGCGAACCCGAGGTACCCGAGCACACCAGTACCGTAATCTTCGTCATTCTTGGACTGGCAAAGACCGGGAAATCCCTTCGGGGACTCGCGAGGTAGGCGACCTCTATAAAAAGTCCGCCCGGCTCGGACGGAGTCGTGAGGGTGAGCTTGCTCTCCCAACCGTCCTCCCAAGGAGTCGGGGGCGGTCGTTGGGGGTCCTTCGGGACTTCTGGCGGGCGTCCCCGATACGGGTGTGGCAAACCCGGGGTACCCGAGCTCGGGCAGGCTGGGCTCGTAAGGCCGGGAAGCCAACCAGCCTAGGAGAAGGAAAACTCCGAAATAAAACCACTACTTTTAAAAATATATGATGGGTAAAAGTAAAGACAAGAAAGTACCGCCCCAGGGTGACCGGACACCCAGGGGCCGGCGAAAGGGGGGTGTTGTCCCAGCCTCCCTCCCGTCGTTATCGAGTGATGGGCCACCCGACGGGTCCGGAGCGAGCCCGCCGGGGGAATCGGCGATCGCTGCCGATGGTGGAGGTAACGGTGGACAGCAGGAGAGAGTTGAGAGGCATGTTTCTGCCTCCACCTCTCCTGCAGGGAAAAGGAGACTCGTGGAGATGGAGGAGTATAGGAAAAAGAAGGAGGAGAGGGAAACTTCGAGGATGGAAAAGGACCTTCTCAAATGCTCCCGTGAGGAACTCCGGGTGTTCCCGGGCACGCTGGAGGGACGTGGCGGGGAATTATCAGTGGAGGAGTTGATGGAGAGGGCCATAGCTCTCATCTACCAGAACCTCGCCCCTCCAGAGGTGACCATAAATAAGGAGGGCAAGCAGGTGTTAATGGTAGACGAGGAGGTGGAAAGATATGCTGAAATGCTGGAGGAGGTATTACAGATCCTTAGAAGCCGCATGCTGGACGTCGCCAAAAAGTTGGTGATGGAGCAGCGGAGGAGGGTTAAGGTAGAGGAGGAAAAGTCTAATGCGGAGAAAGAAATGGCCAACTTAAGGTCGAAAGTACATTTCTTGGAGGAGGCTTTAAGGAGAAAGAAAATACCGGAGATTTCCCCCATGGAGGTGGACGATGAACTTAGAGCTAGGAAGGAACAACGGGAGGTCGCTGTTCAAGCGACCCCCCGGGTTAAGCATCGGGGAAATGACGCCCCTGGAAGAGGAGCGTTTGGCGACCGGGGGCCTGGCGAGGGGAGGACCCTCGCGTTGAGATCCTCGGGAAGAAAGTAAATGAACTGGCGAGGGAGATTCGCTCCCTCACCAGAAAGAGGAGGAGTGCTTCTCCCGCTGGGGTGACCGGTGGGGGGGGGCGCCCCTCGGAAGGGGGAGGTCCCCATTGCACCCCCCTTCCTTGGCGGTTAGGCCGAGGAGGGGGGGAGGCACGGGGGCGACCGGCGGGGTGGTACCGTGCCTCCGGTCCCCTCCTCCGCGGGGCGTGGGCCCTGCGGGGGCGGGGCCGGGGGGGGGGGTTGCGGGCACCCCCGTCGGCTAAGAAAGGGAGGGGAGCCAAGGCTGCGGGACCGGTGCCCCCCAAAACGGCGGCGGTGACGATCACCATCCCGGTGGGGGGGGGGGGGCGGCCTCGTATGCGGAGGTTCTCAGGGTCGCCAGGGAGAGGGTTCCCTTGGCGGAATTAGGGATCACCAATGTTAGGTTGTGACCGGACGGTAGGGTATGGAGCTGTTGAAGTTGAAATATTATTCCCTTTCACGGTCGCCACTCGGTTTGACCTATGTTCACCGAGAAGGTAAGTATCTATTCTTCGAACGTATCAATCTTTACTAATTCTCCCTTATTTTCAGGTTCCCGTCCCCTGGCGAAAATGAGAAGTTTCATAAAGCGTTAGACAACCGTTCAATGAGGGTTTTTTGAGAGTTTATACGCTTTCAAACTTTATAAGAACGCTTACACAACGCCTTGGGTTTTGAACGCTTCCAGAACGCTTATAAAACGCTGTATATAACGTTTCATGAAAGTTCTGGAATGCTGAGGCAACGCTTTTTAGAGAACGCTCAGTAAACGATGAAACGCATTCATGCAGAGAGTTTGCTCAGACTTTTCAAACGTTTAGCAAATGCTTTTCCCAACGCCGTAAGACAAGCGTTTCACTCCGTTCAGCAAACGCTCTTCCTACAATGCCGCTAGGCGGCGCATCTTTCTCGCATTTAAAATACATCCAGCCGCTTATATAAGCAGACCCCCTCTGAGGCAAAAAGCAGATTCGGTTTCGAAACCTCATTCCCAGATAGCATGCATGTTGTAACGCATAAGACGTCGTAAAGATATCTTTAAGATATCTTTAAGATATCTTATGCAACATGCATGCTATCTGGGTTATCATCAATAAAAATTATTTTTGAGTAATAAGAATATATTTTTCTTTATTGAATTATATATAATGCTTTGATGAGAGTAATTTATCTTCGTTTAACGCTATATCATTTTAACATTTCACAGAATCTATATACGCTTTAAAGAACTCTCAGTAAACGCTGTGCAAACTCTCAAAAAACGCTGTATACAAACGCCTTCCAAACGCTGCAGCGTTGCAATTTCTGCTCTACGAACTCTCTACTGACCGTTTCTAAACTCTCAATAAACTCTCAACGAACGCTCACGTAAACGCCAAACAAACACTCATGAAACTTCTTATTTTCGCCAGGGTCGCCGCTGGATCATCCCCGTCGCTCACTCCCGGATCATCGCTTGCTAATGCCTACCAGGATCAACGAGGGACTTCGCTGGACAATCATCGATGGACAGGTAAGTTAAAGGTAAGTAAATTGATAGATTCTCGAATTATTTATAACAATGCTGAATTATTTATTCGTATTTATCAAGCAGATGTAGTTATCAGTTCACAATTGTTGGTCGCTTGCAAGTTACTTGACATGCGGTATCGCCGCCGAAGTTGGTAAGTGAAAAATCGCTAAATTACAAATTCTCGGATAATTCCCGCTAATGCCGACCATTCGTCTCCAGATGAACGCGCATGCAATGTTATTCGCTCGGAAGCAGTCGCTGTATACTACTTGTGTGACACCCGTTGTGATCGGTGACGGTGTCAGGGAAAACTCGTAATTCCATCAAATTCATGGTAATTCCCCGTAATGCCGCTTGTTTGCTTTTAATTGAACGAGCATTCACCGTTATTCCCTCGGAATTATCCGCGGTACATAAGTTACCCGACACACGGTCACGTCGTTGAAGGTGACATGTGAAAACTCGTAAAATCACAAAATCCCGGTTAATTCTCCGTAATGCCGATTAATTACTTCGAGATGAATGGGCATACACGACTATTCTTCCACTGATGGCCGCCGTTCACAAAATGGCCGACACTCGGTGTCGACGTCCAAGTTGTCACACGGGATTCCGTATATTTATTAATTTTCGAATAATTGGTACGAATGCCGCTTTACAATCTTCCACTGAGCCGGCATACACAATTATTTATTTATCTCGATTCGCCGTTTACGAATTCGTCGACCTTCACGTGATGATCACGTGATCACACGTGAACTCTGATAATCTTGATCTTTCTACGCTTAATTTTCGCACTGTCGATTGCCACGATTACAGGGGACAATCATTCGTATTCCCTGCGTCGCAAAACTCTATCGCACACACGCACAACACAAGTTTCGCAGGGCACAGGCGCTCTTTACGCCTAACGGCGCTCAAGATATTTACGGGGACCACAGTCCCTCCTAGTTATCTCACACGAGCGAATTACGCGTTTCCGCGGGCGTTGCCGTTTTTGATGGATGACCGGGTATCGTCTACGCGCTCGATTTACACCGCGATACGCAAAGTACACGACGACGAGATATATATACGCGTGACATATCCTACCTCACGGACGATCCACGACAGACTGCCTCGAGCGGCGGGTCTCTCTCGGGCTCCCCACCATTGCGCTCTACCCCCACTCCGCGGTCCTACCACGCCGCATTGCCTGTTCGTGCCGGCTTTCGCTTTTGCCGCGCACGTGACTTCCCCGTGTGAACGTTCTAGAATGTTCCCGGGGAAAATTCCATGGGTTTCGCGTTCTAGAAGGTTCGCTCCCCTGGCACCGCTGCACCAGGTTACCACATTTTTAACTATTCGCTCGCCGACGGCACCGACCCGTGCGCACGACTCGAAATACATCCTAGATGACACCCCCGGAAGACCTCCCTGTAGAGGATGTCCGGGTGTCTCGTGACACGGCCGCCGTTGACGCCGACCCCCTGTGCCGACTCTCCGTATCCCCCTCGGCCCGATTCCGCTCTTTGTTCCTGTAGCGGAACCCCAGGTGCCGAGATCGCGGGCGTCCGGTTATCTCGCGTTCCCGCGATCGGAGCTCGACGCCGACCCCCGGTGCCTCATCCCCAGAGTCTCCCATTGTGGCATGGGTCACCTTTCCCTGGAGATGACGTCCGGTTAGCGTTTTCTCGATCCGGGCGTCCGCCGACGTCGCCAACTTTACCTGCCCGTGTACTAGATCCCGCCTGTCGCGCATCCATCTTTACTCCCCGTGTCCGACGCCTGGTTCTCGATCTCCAGAACCAAGGGTCGGATCGTAATGCTTGTTGGATATACCCGTTCCGGAAGGCCCTAGCTACTGGCATATGCCAGTATTTCTCGCGAAATGCTGTCGGTTCACGATCTAGCGAACGCGGCCTCTGATCGTCGCGGAACCCGGCTAATACCGTTTCTCGCGTCGCGCCTGCGCGGCATTCCCCCGCGAACTATGAAGATTGTGTGTGGCTCGCGCATTTGTGAGCCGGCCGGTATGTGCACCGAAAAGAAAATAAACTATATGTTGAGCCAAAAGAAAAAACAAAATCCCAAAAGGAAAACTTTAACCGGCCGTCTTGACGGAATAACTTACGGCTAAAGGGCGCGCTCGCCCCTATGATATCTTATACCTATCCTTATATGCTACGTGCGCCGGATGAGCAGGTACCGCTTTCCCCTTGTTTCATCCTCGGAACGCTATCTCTTTTCTATAGTCAAACAGTCTTTTCACGCCCGTCCTACTCGTGTGAGCCGCCATCGTCGGCCCCCGAGTCTGCGCATGGGTCTCCATCTGCCGGCCCCCGGCCCCTTGGCGGCGTCTCCGGGCCCGCCTCATCCGGCGTCTCCGCCCTCGGCGGGGTTTCGGGGAGTCTCGCGTCTCTTACCTGTGCCCCTGGCCGCCGGCCGGTCGCTGCCTACTGGACACGACGTGGCGTCACCTTGCAAAGCGCTACGTGGGGGGATGATTCGCTGCCAGGGCGCGGCCGCTCATCGTGCGGTCGCAAGGTGCAGGAGAGCGATCACCGGGGGTCTCGTGGTTGAGATCCCCGGAGAGAACTCTCAGGAAAAGGCGAACGTTCTGGCGCAGCGAGTAAGCGCTGCGCTGGAGGGGTCTGGGGCGCGGGTCGCCAGGCCCACCAAGTGCGTGGGATTGCGCTTGGAGGGCCTGGATGACTCCGTCACCCAAGGGGAGGTGGTCGCCGCCATCGCCACAGTTGGCAGATGTAATGAGGGGGATGTCAGGGTTGGAGAAATCCTGCGTCCCCCTCGGGGTAAGGGGGGAACCTGGGTGCGGTGTCCTGTTGGCGCCGCCACCAGGGATTTGAAGGAAGGGATCAGGGTGGGCTGGAGTGGTCCGAAGATAGGGCTACTCCAAACCCGGCCCCTGAGGTGTTACAGGTGCTTGGACGTAGGTCACGTCTGGGCCCTGTGCGCCTCCCCTGTGGACCGCAGCGGTTTGTGTTACCGCTGCGGGGTTAGTGGCCACCAGGCCAGCTTTTGCACTGCGGCGGCCCCGAGATGTCCATTATGTGCGGACTCGGGGCTGCCGGCTGGGCATCGGCTGGGGGGGGGGGGGCTGGGTGCTCCCACTACAAAACTGGAGGGTGAGGGGGGGCGTGGACCTCGGGTAGGGGGACCGCTCCCTCTGCGGGAGTTTCGGCTCCTGCTGTGGGCGAAACGGCTGGGGGAAACGGCGGGATGGCCTGGAAGCCTTTGGCTCCACGGCCCTCCCGGCCCCCCAGTTGACATTAGGCGTGTCGGGGGGGGGGGGGGGCTCGGGCGGATTCCTTAAGGGGTTTCCGCCACGGGTGCTCCCTCCGGCTCGCATGGGGGTCGGGATCCGGGATAAATTTCCTGAATTCGGGCCCCCTGCCCTCTTAGGAGGGTGCGGTGAGGAGAGGGGCCCCACCCCTCCTGGCGGCGGGCTTTCCAACCCGTCGCTAGGGGGCTGGGTGTTCCCCTCTCCCCTACCGACTGGGGGGTGACGCGTGGAGCGGGCTCGCAACGCGTCACTCACTGGCCCTGACGAATTGCCTTCGGGCGCCCCCTAGGGGCCAGCACCCCCCTCAGAGTGGGGGGGGGGGTGGCGCTGGGGTTAGTCCCCCCTAGCGCCACTTGTCAACTTTCGTCCTAGGTCGACCTAGGACGCTGGGAGGCTCGGCCTCCCTAAGGACGATTGCCTCTCTTCAAGGGGCAGGCGTGGGGAGGACCATGGAAGTTATGCTTTGTCGATACCCGGGTCCTCTTCCCTATAAACGCGGCGAGGGACTGATGGGAGTTTTTAGCCGATAGGCTATGGGGATCGACGTCGCCACCTCCGAGTGGCGATATGCGCCCCGTAGAATCCGGCACTAACCCGCCCCGGGCCCGAGGGGTGGGTGGTCTTCTCGAAGATTTTCTCCCATAAAAAAAAAGAGAAAAAAAAAGCTGTTTGCGTCGTTGGAAATAACGGTTGAGTGAGAGCGAGAAAGACAACTACATGTTGGAAAGAGAAGGCATGATGGCGTGATCGCCAGATGTGCGTGTCGCGCAGAAGCGAGAGATGGTGGGGAGACCAGCCCGAGCACCGGATCGAGGTCTTTCCTCGTTAAGCATTCGAAGCGTGCGGACATGTTTTCGAGAGTCACAGCGTGCGGACTTAGAATAATTTCGAGTCGTGCAGACTTAAGATTTTCGTGATATCGTATATGGAAAGATTAGTTGCGCGAGAGCGTTTACTTTAATCATCGCAACATTACGGTTACATACGCGATCCGTTACGTGCTTAATCGAGAAGTACCCGGGTAACGCCGTTACGAGTTTGAGGCACGATTTATTCGCCTTCCTGATTTCTTGTACGAGGGTACAATAAATAATTTGTTATTGTTAAATCAATACAAATCTCATATTCCGAATCCTATCCTGCGTTTCGAAATATCGTGTCGCGAAGCGAAAACGAGTTCGCGGCATTGCTGTAAAGACATTGTCGAGACAACGTACGCAGCTGAGCAGCGAGCGATTGCTGAGTCCAATATCAGATAGGAAGGAAGGAAGCCACGTCTCTAAGGAAGCGCGTTGGTAGTTAACGTTCTACGTTCTTTATGTTAAACGTAGTGGCGACCATATTTTCAACTCAAAGTGAGTAAATACATTATCTCAGATCGTAAGTTCGGTCACAACCTGACCTTGCAGCCGGCGGCTAAGAGTGGGCCGTCCAGCAGCAACGCGGAGCCGCCATCATCGTTCCAAGCGGCCATATTGGGTAAGGTGGCCACGGTGCAGCTCGAGTCGGCCGATATGGTGCTGCGACGCAAAGGAATGACGCTGCGTGTAAGCGAGACCCATTTGCAGATGGCACAAGATGGCGACGCGGTGGAGGAAGAGATCACTGGGGAGTGATGAACACGCGGAACGACCGAGAGTAGTTATAGATATAGATAGTCAATAGAGTTAGGCGCCATGTTGCGCACAAGCAATGTTACAAAGTACAAATGTGAGACTGAAAAACGAAAGACTGATTTTGTTTAATAATAAAGTTTATTTTGTCGTAAAAATGTTCCTCGTGTATTCCCACCAATGAACGCTAAGTAATAGTAGTTAAGGCATAGAATGGATTACAAATCTGACATTTGAAGGTTATGGGAACACTATCGGAAGTGTGTAGAACGTGTTCCCGAAAGTGGAAATCCACTTTCGGATTTAGAGTCAGCGGGGATTAAGGAATGCGATACCGAACTCAAAAGCGCGAAAAAGTACCTTATTCGAGAGTTAGAGCGCGAAGACGGCGGATCTCACTGCGAGCGGACGCAGTGACACCCGGTACACGTGGCAGAGCAAACGCGAACATTCTAGGACAAAGGGTTCGCTAAGTAGCGAACCAAGCGTCTTCTCCTGGAACTGACAAGTGGAACGGCTTCTACGGGTCGCGATGAATCCAACGAACCCACTCCCGTCAATGGCGGACGATTGCCCCGGAAACGGGCAAACGGAGCGTCCTAGGAGGAAACCAGGGTCACCGATGACCTCGGGGAAGCGCGAGCAACACAGCGGTCGAAGCGGCATCCGCGTAGCACCAACGCCCGCGAAAGTAGCGAACGGAAGGAGATACGCGGAAAACAACGACGTAGACGCGTTCAGGGTCACGTGGGGAACCCGGAGATATCAATCCCGTCGATATAGGACAAGTGCCCCAGTAAGTGGCGAACAGGGACACTTCTCCTAGAACAAAGATTATAAATAGATGTACTAGGTCCTAACGAACAGCCCCATAGGGTCGGCGTCGACGCCCGACCAACGCCCCGGGAAATAGCGAACCGTAAGAATTAGAAGTTGCGCGAAAGGTGATCCGACTCCTACGAGACAGGTGCAACGCGAATATGGGGTCCGCGACGACCCAAGTGATGGCGCAAGGAACCAGCGAACAAGTAGGCCGATTGCGAAACCAAAAACGGAAATGGGTTCTAGGCGACACGGGGAACGCGAACATAAGGTCGGTAATGTCCTCCGAGGCCCAAAAGGCCAGTTGGCGAACGCGTTACCCGATTAAGGAAAAAATTAATTTGTGAGCGCAGTGGCACACGCTCGTCACACCCATGGTGCGAAATCGATTGATTTCTAATATTAAAATTATGAAATTGTGAGAGGGCATGATACGAGCGTGTGGCAGTGCGAAAATGTAAAGGAACATCGTCGAATAGTGACGCCTTCAAAGGCAGAAGAGCTTCGAAGACGCCACAATTGCGTAGATGGACAGTACAGCGTAATAAACATGAATAAACCATAGCAGCGACTGCGTATGAATAACAATAAGAGCGATATTATGCGAGTTACCCGATACATGGTAGAATATTCGCGAAGAATATGTAAAGCGGCGAATGGAACACCCGGTACATATTAGAAAATTCTAGAAGCACGCGAAAAAATTGATTGCGACGATCAAAGCACGGGCACACGCTTACATACAACGGGGGCACAATAGCGACACGTGAACACATCTAGTGAATACGTGACGCCGAGGGAGAACCCCCGCACGAACGAACGGCGAACTCGAGGAGTCTCTCGCCAGACGCGGTACCGTGCGGAAGCGTATGTGCCCTGTAGCGAACAACGAGATATCCCGCGTACGGAGCGAATCCGCTTATAATATAATAACTCACGTAACAACGCGAATAATTAATAATCGTAAAGTGCGGTTACGCGTACGGAGTGTTTGTATTCAGAAGATAAAGGGAAATAAATTAAATTTTACCCGATATCGCAACGAGTGATTATTCATTCGCCTATCCTGTTCCCGAGATACCTACCCACTTTACCTGTCGGCATTTCGATACGGAGATCCAACGGCGGTCCAGCGAAGTTCCCGAGGCAGCCCGCGGTGCACAGCGGCAATCCCAAGACGGTCCAGCGGCAGTCCAGCAGCGATTCATCCAGAGAGCCTGAAACAGAAACAAGAAGATTAGCAACATCAACAAAAGGGTCAGTGATACTTATATTCATATCTTTCTCGGTGGATACGGAGAAAACCGAGTGGCGACCGTCATAAAAATCCAGTAAAATTGAGTCGTAGACTATACCGGGCCTCCGTCCGGTCACAACATCACCTGACCTTTTTTTTTTTTTTTTTTTACGCGGGGAAATCTACTACTAGGATTCCTGACCGAAGCCAGGTTTGCCCAGTAGCCCCCTCTATAGAGGAGGGGAAAGACCCCCCCCCGCCTCCGGGGAGAGGCGAGGGGAGTGCCGGATTTTTACCGGCTAAGACCCCGCGGATGTCCTTCTCGGCGCGTTTACGGTGAGGGAGCCCCGGGAAACGCAATGATTCGTCCGGGACCCCCCCCCCCCCTCGCGCCACGCCCGATAACCGAACACCTATACCGGGGCATTTCCAATGCCCCATGGCCTTTGCAGGCCTAACTCTTTCCACGTGACGGGTTGGAGGGACACCCTCCCCAACCCGTCACCCCTTATGCGGGGGGATTTATGGCAGGCGCGCGGTTACCCCCGCCCGCGCACCCGCGCCCCCGTATTGGTTCTCCCTCAAATCGTGGGAAAACCCGGTTTCTCGCGGATCCGATTTCTTGCCCCTCCGATGTGGTAGGGGCAAGAGCCAGCGTAGAGGAGGGTGGAGGGACAGGGACCGCCAAGGAGCAGCCGCGGCGCTCCCACCCCAGCATGAGGTGGGGAGCGGGCCTCGAACCACAGGTTGGTCGTAAGGCCCGCAGCAACCACGGTGCCCCCCGCCGACGGGTGTCCATCCCCCGCTCCCTAACGTCATCTGTCCTCCTCACTTGAGGAGGAGGACGCAGTAAGGGGGCGACGACCGCCGCGCGAGCACGGCAGCCATGGTCGTGGGGAGAGAGAGGGGGGGGGGTAACCCTCTTCCGGGCTGGCCCGGTACGTGGTGCGGGGCCGACCGGAGGAGAGGCCCACATCGGCGGCTTGCACACTAGGGTCGTGGACCCACGGTGCCGGTGTGGAGATTCGTCCCGGGCCGCTCGGACGTATTCCGAGGTCGGAGCCGGGGCGACCTGGGTGGGCGAGACCCGTCGGGCCGCTCGGACTTATTCCGAGGTCGGGGCCGGCGGGTCTATTGCCGCCGGGTGTAAGAGACCGGCGGCGCGTAAGTGACTTCCGGTGGTCGGGGATCGCATCCCTCCCGAACCCGGCCATCGGGGTCGAAGGAGTCGTCGGTGCGGAGGTCACCTCGGCCGGCGACTCGTGAAGAGCGGCGGGTTCGAGATGTGGCCGACCCAACGGTACCGGCCAACAAATCGAAAAACAGAAAGGTCCGGGAGGCAGAGAAGCTCGAAGAGCTCAAACACGCCCCCACTCCGGATCTCCCGCGTAGGATTCTGGGAGCTATACGCATGGTTGACAAAGTAACCTCGACTGCAAAAAGCCTCAGGGGTTCGGACCAGGGTTGCCTGATCGACGCGGCCGCTACAATAACGGCGGCCGTGACGCATCTGGTGAACCGTAACGGCCAGACAAGCCAAATAGAAAGGGAAGTGGAGCTTGAGGAGCTCCGCTCCCAAATGGCGGAACTTAGGGCGGACAATGCTAGACTAAGGGCTTTGGTCGAAAAAGCGTTACCCCCCAGGAGGGAGGACCAAATGGACGTTGAGGCGCCGGCGAATACCCCTCTCCCCGTCTCCCATCAATAAACTTCTACGGAAGAGGGCAAAACAAAACGTGATCCGGGATTCCTCCTCCTCGGGGGAGGATTACGTTGAAGACTCCGAACAGGAGAGGAGGGAAATAGCAGCATCAGAAGCCAATAGGCTGCGAATGCTGAAAGAGATGGAAAACGAGGGGATACCCGCGGTAAATCGACCTGCGTTAGGCGGGAAAACAATGATGATGGAGGCGGCCATTCCGCCGAAGCATCCCGCGCCGACGGGACAGCAAACGGAGGAGGGAAAAATACTCTCTTTCCTATACAGGTTAGAGGGTAGGCTAACTAAGATTGAGGAGAAGATAAATGGCAACCAGGGAACCACCCCGACGGGGAAAGTGGCTGGCAAGACGGCGCCAGTTACGAAGGGGGCTTCCCAGACTATCAAGAGAGACATGAGCTCAAAGGGTAGCGGCAAAAAGGACCAAGTGGTCCCGCCAAAACCCACATTTGCGGAGACAACGAAGGGAAGTGCCAATGGTGGGGCTAAGGCGTCGAGCGGTAAGAATTCTACTTCCGCCCCGGCCAAAGCCAATAAACCTGGCAAAGTTGCTCCCGCTCCCACCTCCCGACCCCACGCTGCTGCGGAGGCTGCAGATCGGTCAGCCTGGACCGTAGTGGCAAAGAAGAGGGGGAAGGGGGGGAATGGGGGCAAGACAACAGCAAGGACAAGGGACAGTCAAAGCCGCGGGTAGCGTGGGCAAAACCCCTAACAAAGGGGTGTCCACAATCAAAAAGCCTGTTCCGGCGAAACAAGTCGGTCAAGCAAGCAAAACCCAAGGGACTGGAGTCTCCGTCGGAGCTGACAAGAAGAGGGTGCCGCGCACGGCCGCGGTGACCCTGACCAGCCTCGATGGAGACTACGAGGGGCTGATCAAAGAAGCCAGAGCCAAAATAAACCCAGTAGAACTGGGCATAACGGAGGGCTTCCGGCCGAAGAAGGCACAGACCGGGGCCCTGATAATCGAGGTCCCCGGTAAGGACAACGCGGCCAAGGCCGATTTGTTGGCCGACCGGATGGCCCGGCTGTTTGAGGGTCGCCCCGGCGTAAAAGTTACTAGGCCGGTTAAGACAGGGGAGGCTAGAGTCTTTGACCCAGATGATTCCGCAACGGAGGCTGAAATAGCGTCCATTATTGCGGAAATGTGAGGGTGCGCCTTACGCACGTACAGGTCGGGCCCAAACGCAAAGGCAATAATGGGCTGTATACTGCGTGGGTGAGGTGCCCACTCGCGGCAATCAACGCCATCATTATGGCGGGAGGAAAGCTGCGAGTGGGGTGGTTCCTCGCCCGTGTGCAAGTTCTGGAGAGCCGTCCCCTCCAGTGCTTTAAATGTCTGGAGGGGGGCATGTGCGCGCTCAGTGCACGAGTACGACGGATAGGAGTGCTCGTTGCTATAGATGCGGCGACGAGGGTCACGTGGCCCGCGATTGCGGAGCTGCCGTGAGATGTCCCGTATGCGCCGATCTTGGGAAACCTTCCGGCCACCGAGCGGGCGGAAAAGCCTGCTCATCGGCTAGGCGGAAGGTGAAACTGGGGAAAAAGACCAGCACGGAGAAAGCGGGTTCTTCGCGAACGAGCGGGATGGAAAAAATGGACGTGGTCGAAGGACCAGAACTCTCCCGCCCACAGTTACCAACGATAACGAGTGTAGAAGCGGTGACGCTGAGAGATATCGGCAAGCAGCCCGTAAAGAGGACCGCCCCAACTACAGACGGCAACGGGAATGGGGGCACGGGAGAAAGACCCCTCCCCCAGAGGAAGAGAAAGAATAGGGAGAAGTCGACGGGGAGAAAGGCGACGCGACAACAGCACTTGACGCCAGCCCAGACAACTTCGACCGAAGAGACTCAGCTCACACAGGGTCACGGGAAGGAAGGAGTGCCAGTAGTCGTGCTGGAGCAACTGCCCCAACTACCAGCACCAACTCCAACAGAGACGCCCAACAAGGAAGGGCATCAAGGGATAGAGCTGCCATTGGTAGTACCAACTGACGGCGTGGAAAGGAAGGAGAAGAGGGGAGAGACCTCAAACTTTGAGGAGCAATAATGCCCCCACACCGCATTCTTCAAGCCAATCTGAACCGCAGTCCCGGCTCGCAGGATGTGTTTTTACACACGATGGCGGAGCGGGGCTGCGGTCTGGGGGTGGCCGCCGAGCCGCACCGGATACCTCCGAACCACTCGTTGTGGGCGGGGAGCCGGTGCGGCCTGGTAACAATCACGTGGCGGCAGACTGACGAGCCCGTTCCCTGCTCAAGATTTGCGGCGGGGGACGGGTTTGTTGTTGTGAAATGGAGCCGTGTCTACGTGGCTGGGGTATACGTATATCCCAATGTGGACACGGCCTCATTTAGGAGGGTACTCGATGACCTTGCAGCCGCTCGCAGAAATGGACACGGCGCCGCGACAGCCAAGGCCACAGATACCAGGACAGGGGTCATCACATCCACCGACGAGGCTGAGCTCGAGAGACACCCACCAAGGAGGCTACATCCGACGGAGGGAGGCAAATGCAACGCGGCGGCAAACTAGCGAATGCGCGTGTCTACACGTAAATTATGTAGCGTACCGTATTTTGTGATCGATGTATGAATAAAGATATAAAGATACATATAGGTAGATATATTCCCATGACGTAGCGCAAACGTTAGAGATAGGCAAGTGCGAGGAAATAACATTTTATGTGGCTACAGCCGACAGTGAAACGCGCGCGACACCCATCGGGATTATTTAGTTTTGTCAAGCCCGTTCTCTTGTTTTATTTTTACGCAACGCGACGCGCGATACGAGTAAAAGAACGTAAGTAAATAGCATGAAGCGTATCAGTGACACGTACGCGTACCGCGAACAACGAACGAGTCGTTGCACGAGCGCGCAGGACGATCAGTGTCCGGGAACACGATACAGCGAACCGCGGCGGAACCGCGGTAAATACCGATACTAGCGTGTAGCGGGCAATGGCGTGGGCACGGAAATGCGATCCGCAAGTGCGAACGGACACCGGGTCCGGAGATCGCGAATCCGGGGTCGGCCCCGGGAATTTTCGGCACCGGCGCGTCAGGATGGTCCCCGCGAGGGCGCCTGAGGGGTTCACGTCACGGGCGAGACAGCGGATCGCGAGGTAGCGATCCCGTGAGCCGAGCGCGACGCCAGTGTAGGGGTGACATGCGACGGAGCGGAGAGGGTCACCCGCCAAACCGCGACAGCGTGCGATCAGCGGATCGCAAAGTGGCGATCCCGTGAGCCGAGCACGACGCCATCGTAGGGGTGACATGCGACGGAGTGGAGAAGGTCACCCGCCAAGCCGCGACAGCGTATGACCAACGGATAGCGAAGTAGCGATCCCGCGATTGGATGGGGACGCCGTTATCAGGGCAACGAGCGGAAGGGCCCAAGAGGCCACCCACCGAGCCACAACCGCGTGGAGGCGCGGGAACGCGAAATCCCGATCCCGCGAACCAATCGCGAAATCGCGTCGACAGCCTATTGAGGGAAGGTCCGAGGGACCACCCACCGAGCGACAAGGTCGGGCGAAGCGCGGTATCCGAATTAGGGAACCCGCGGTCGAGACCGCAGGTAACGCGGCGAGCGACTTGCGACGGGTCAAGCGAGACCCACCGTGCGACGGGAAGGCGATCGATCGGGCGGTCCGTTAGATAGAAGACCGGAAGTGACGCTGGACCGGTATCGACCCAGTGTGCGCGGCGAGTAACCGCGAGCGCCGAGCGCGAGCGGCCATCATGTAAACATATCGCTTGGTCCGCGAGGGGTATTCAAGCGTGCGAGATAAATGTAAGAGAAAGTAGACAGCGATAAAGCACGCCGAACATATAGCGTCGCGGACAAAGCGAAGTGGTAAACAGCCAGGAATGCGGAAGCGTGTTGGCACGGCAACGACAATGGGCCATTGTTCGGGCCGAGCGCGGCTATGCCGAGCACGGAGCGATCACGTGGAGAAAACATCGAGCGGCTGACGCAACTGCGGCCGGAGTGGGGCGAAGCGGCCACGGCGAGGCGTAGCCGGAGCGAGGACTCGGGGAGTCTCTCGCGGGATCTGGTCGAATACGGTTGTACGTGGAACATAGCTCCTCATACCGGGGGAGTGTCGTGCGAAGAACTTAGAATCATTCTCGAACCATCGATCAACGACCGAGATTATCCGCGAGACGATCCCGCGGGCGATGCGTGAGTTCGCCAACACGTTTATACCAACGCGTCACCGTACTCATTACGCGAAACGTGTGTCACAGCGATCGGGAGATAATAACGCGAAAGCGATAGTAATAGATATCCGTACGTGCGGGCGCGAGAAGTCCGAGTGCGGGTTATCCTTTGTAAAACTGAAACAGAGAAATAAATTTATATTCTACCTATTGTAAAACAATAGAGTTTTGATTACACAGACACTTACCTGATACGCGGGAAATACTTACCTGATTCCTTCGTTAATACTTACCTGTCGGTGTCCCACGAAACGTGTCCCACGGCGATCCGGTGATCCAGAAGAGGCAGTCCAGCGACGAGGTCCAGCAGGGGCGTAAAGATTCCAGCGGTGCACAGCGGAAGTCCCCGACGACGGTCCGTCCAGAGAGGCAATAAGTCCCACGGCGATTCATCGATACGGACGTCCGGAGAGAGAACGAGAGGGAACCTGAGAGCAGAGATAAGGAGGGGAATTAGCGGAGTCAGCGAACGGTTAGTCTGTCTTACATATTACCTTTCTCGGTTACCGAAGGTTAAAATCGAGTGGCGACCGTGATAATTGGTGAAATTCGGGCGAGTGTGGTTGAACGAATCCTCCGTCCGGTCACAACCTAAGGGTCAACTTATTGAGAGTCCCGCCAGCTCATAGGCAAATAATAGTGGCCGGGGATTTCAACGCCAAGGCGGCGTTGTGGGGCTCCCCGATCACGAACGCTAGGGGCAGGATCCTCGAGGATTGGGCGGCGGGCCTGGGACTGGTAATCCTTAACTCAGGACGCGTGCAGACCTGCGTGAGGCATAATGGGGGGTCCATAATCGATCTAACCTGGGCCAGCCCCCACGTTGCCCGCCAGGTTAAAGAACGGAGGGAGAATGGAGGGTGGCCGAGGAGGTGGAGTCCCTATCGGACCATCTTTTCATAGAAATGAGCCTCCCGGTCACCTCTTCGGAGATCCAGGCCCGCTGCAAAGAGGCGGAACTCAGATTTCCCCGCTGGGCATGGAGGAAGTTGGATGGAGACATGTTAAGAGCCTCCATCCACACCTCCATGTGGGTTGACGACATCGCGGGGATGTCTGACGACATGGATGAGGCCGCTGAGTGGATCCGGGGCGTTATGACAAAGGCGTGCGACGCCAGCATGCCCCGGTCCAGGCCTCATCCACGCAAGGCAGCATTTTGGTGGACGGAGAAGATTGCCGAATTAAGGCGCTCCTCCGTCCACGCAAGGCGCCGATGGCTGCGGGCAAGGCGAAGCCAGCAGCCGAGGCGCATAGAAGAAGCAGGAGTGGAGTACCGCTCCACCAAGCGGCTCTACTCCTGGGCTATAAAGCAGGCCAAGGACCGCTCGTGGCAGGAGCTCCTTCAGGACTTGGACAGGGATCCGTGGGGGCGCCCATACAAGATAGTCCTCAATAAGTTGAGAACTTGGGCGCCCCCGGTTACGGAGTCCATGGCCCCCGAGTTCCTAGAGGAGGTCGTCAACACCCTCTTCCCCGATGATCCCGGGGAGAGGGCGAATGGCGGTCCCACTCCACCCGAGGTGGAGTGGGACGAGGAGCTCGGGGTGTCCATGGACGAGATGAAAAAGGCAGCCAAAAAGCTGAAAGTAGGGAAGGCACCAGGGCCTGATGGAGTTCCTGGGAAAGCATGGTCCTTGTTTTCGTCCAGCATTTGTCCCGGACTGGGCCTGACTTGTCACAGGCCAAGTATGGCTTTCGAGAGGGCAGGTCCACAGTGGATGCCATTGAGCGCATCAAGGCCCTCTCGAAAGCCGCGGTGGAGGCCGGCAGGGTGTTGTTGGGCGTCAGTTTTGACGTGGCAAATGCTTTCAACACCCTGCCGTGGCCGGTGATAAGGGGGGCGCTATTACACCACGACGTCCCCCTTACCTGATAGCCGTGCTATACGATTATCTCCGGGACAGGCAGTTGGCCTATACGGACCGAGACGGTGTAGTCAGGGTCCGGTTGGTCGTGCGGGGGGTTCCGCAGGGGTCGGTACTCGGTCCACTCCTGTGGAACCTGGGGTACGATCAAGTACTCCGGATCGCCCTCCTCCCAGGATGCTGGCTAAATGGATTTGCCGATGATACTTTCCTGGGAGTCGAGGGCGACAACTGGGAGGAGGCCATCGCTAGAACGAATGTCGCAGTGGTGGCCGTTGTAGCCGCAATGGAAAAAGTGGGCCTTAAGGTGGCTCCCCAGAAGACACAGGCTGTCTTCTTTTACGAAAAGTCTATGGGGAAGCTGCCGGCGGCCCACATCGAGGTGGAGGGCATCCGTGTCTCCGTAGGGGTCAGTATGAAGGTACTGGGCCTCTGGCTGGATGGCACTTGGAGCTTTGGCAAGCACTTCGCTCGCCTAACTCCCAGAGCCAAAGGCATGCCGAACAGCCTTGCCAGGCTCATGCCAAATTTGAGAGGGGCGAGCGGCCGTGCTCGCCGACTCTATGCCGCAACCGTGCACGCCGTGACACTCTATGGCGCCCCAGTCTGGGCGTCCGCGGCGCAGGGCTCGCGCCTCATTCAGGCGAAATTGCGCCAAATACAGAGGCCGATAGCCCAGAGGGTGTCACGCGCGTATTGCACGGTCTCGCATGCGGCGGCGACAGCCTTGGTGGGACTTCCCCCGTTAGAACTTGCAGCTCGCCGAGGTTCATCGGCGCACAAGAGAGCTGCAAGCTGGGGGAAGACCGATCCCGCCCAGGGCTCGTGCGCTTATAAGGCTCCAAGAGAAGGCGGTCCTGGTTAGGCGTTGGCAAGACTATCTTGCCAACGCAGAATTCGGACAGAGGACCGTCGACGCCATCCGGCCCTGTCTGACAGATTAGCTGGAGAGTCGGAGATACGGAGTGTCGTTTCATGCGGTGCAGGTGCTCACCGAACACGGGTGTTTCGGTGTGTACCTGCACCGCATTGGGAAGAAGGCTACAACGAAATACCACCACTGCGACGAGAAGAGAGACACGGCGCAGCACACGCTTGAATTCTGCCCTGCTTGGGCGGGGCTGCGCCGTGTCTTCATAGAGGCTATTGGCCCAGATCTCTCCCCCTCGGCAATTGTGGCGGCAATTGTCGGGCGGGAGGAGAAATGGAGGGTGTTCGTTTCCTTCTGCGGCAGTGTAATGTCGCAGAAGGAGGCGAGCGAGAGGATCAGGAGGGGGGAAGTGCGCCCCCCTCCGACCAACAGGGAGAAGGAGGAGGAGGAGGAGTGGACACCGAGGCGACCATCAAGAGTGTCGCCGCCGCCAGAAGAGTGGCTGCGGCCTCGAAATGGTGTCCTCCAAAGAGGAGGCGGAGAGGATCCGACGAGGGGAGATTGATCCTCCTCCCCCATCGGACCTCTCCCAATAAAGATCATAGAGGCAAGCAAGCGAGTCAAGAAATGACTCTTCAGCTTGCCTCTTCACCCGCTGGTCACTACCGGCGGTAACGGCGTCGCGCGACAAAAACGCGGCGTGAGTAAGTACCGCACCTCCGGGCTTTTCCCTCCGACAAGGGAATCCTGGAGGATGGGAGGTTCGGCATCACGGCGGGGACAACGGGATGCCGAACCAAGTCTCCCACAAAGCACCGGGAGGAGTGGCAGGGTGGGTGGTGTCCGCATCCTGCCACACAACCAGATACACAAAGGCTCTAATGAGCCAATGAGCCCATGGCTCATAGGGAAGAGAGCCCTTCCCAGGGCTCGGCGTCGGAGGCGCCCCGGAAGTAATAGTAATCAGTTCCCGGGGCGCCTCCATAGACGCAGAGAAGGACACCCATGGGGGTTTTAGCCGGTAAGAATCCGGCACTCCCCTCATTCCTCCTCCCGGAGGATGAGGGGGTCTTCCCTACCTGTCAAACGGGAGGGCTATTGGATAAACCGGGCTTCGGCCCGGGATCCCAGTAGTAGAAGATTTCCCCATGTAAAAAAAGAAAGCCGTGGTCCCTCTTCGTTGCTCCCACTATCCGCCCCCGTCGGACGGGGAGCGGCAGCAGCCGATAAGTCCGCGCGACGGCGCGGAGCGCGTCGACGCGACGGCAGTGGGGGAGGAATCTGACGTCTTCGATCCCCGCCCCCCCCCCGTCATTCCCGCCCCGACGACGATGCGGTTGATAGCGTCGCCGCGGCGGTAACCGCGGCGGCGGTGGTGGTTGTTCACCGTCGCCGCCGTCCTCACTGTCGAGAGGGAGGGCAACTTCCCCCCTTCTGACGCGTTCAGCCGCCTCCTTTTGCGACATGACTCGGCCGCAGAAGGAGGCGAACGCTCTCCATTTCTTTTCCCCCCGGATTCCTACCGCCGCCAGCAGGACGGCCGGGGGGAGAGGTCCTCCCCTATCGCTGCCCGGAGGACACAGCGCTCCTCCTCCCACGCTGGACAGTGTTCCAGAATGTGTTGCGCCGTGTCCGCCTCTCCCGGGCAGTGGTGACAGCCGGTGGTGCGCCTCCCGATGCGACACAGGTACTCCCCGAAACAACCGTGTCCGGTGAGCACCTGCGTCGCGTGAAACGTCAGTCCGCGTCCCTTCCTCCCTACTCAGTCCCGTAGGACTGGCTGGACGGCTTCGCGTACCTTCCTCCCCGAAACTAATCGAGGATCCAGGAGTCTCGCGTCCCACTCCTGGAGGAGGGTCTCCCTTTCCTGCAATCTCAGCGTGGCCCTCGCCCTGGGCGGAACGACGCCCATCTCCGCCTCTAACTCCTTTATCCGCCGGTACGTCCTCGCCTGACACTTAGCAAGGAGGTCGATCGGCGGAATGCCGGCGAGGGCCGTCACCCCCACATGCGAGACGGTCCTGTACGCCCAGGCTGCCCGGTTCGCGATGAGCCGTTGGACAGCCACGAGCTGTCTGCAAAGGAGAGGGTCCTCTGCTACCCTCTCCGCCCATACGAGCGCTCCGTACAGCAAGACGGAGTGGACCGTCATCGCATAGAAGCGACGCACGTGCCCGCCTGCGCCGCCCAGATTGGGCAACAATCTGGTCAGGCCATTGGCCATGGCCTTGGCCTTAAGCACCGCGCGGGCAACGTGCTCGCTGAAGTTACCCGTGCCGCCCAGCCACACCCCCAGATATTTAATCTGGAGGGTGATCGGGACGCGGACTCCCTCCACGATGAGGTTGAGCCCCTCTGGCGCTGGCGCCCTGCAGGGCGCGGTTCCAAAACCACGCAGCCTGCGTTTTCTGCGGGGCCACCTTTAGGCCCAACCCCTTTATCGTTCGCACCACCGTGGCTGCCGCCACGTTGGCCAGCCTCAGTGCTTCCTGCCACGTCTCCCCGCCGACCCCCAGGTACACGTCGTCTGCGTACCCGGACAACCAACAGCCAGCGGGGAGAGCAGCCCGCAGGACCAAGTCGTAGGCGATGATCCACAACAGGGGACCAAGCACGGACCCCTGCGGGACACCGCATCCCACGAGCTTGACCCTTAGGACTCCCTCTTGGTCCACGTACGTAAGCCTCCTATCCCGGAAATAGTCAGCGATCACCCTAATCAAATAGGGCGATACGTCGAGTTTTTCCAGGGCCTCTCCAATTACTCTCCCGGCCAGGGCAGGAAGTTAAAAGCATTATGGACGTCGAATCCGACGCCCAGCGCCACCCCACCCTGGTCCGTGACTTCCTCCGCGCGGGAGACGACGCGAAGGATCGTGTCGATTGTCGACCTTCCCGCGCGGAAGCCAAACTGGTCGTCGGAGAGGCCCTGACCCTCCCCCCGGGATAGGTTGTAACCGAACACGGTGGTACGGTGGCCCGACTCGCGCTGGATGTCCTAGTATCACCCGGTCGCCACTCGGTTTGACCCGCTAACCGAGAAGGTAAGTATTGAATTTCCGAAAGTTTCTCTAAGTTTTACTAATCCTCCCTTTTATTTTCAGGTCTCTCCTACGCTTCGTCGCTGCTCCAGGCTCCAGGATCATCGCTGCTATCGCATACCAGGATCGCCGAGGGACGTCGAGGGATCACCGCCGATGGATCGGGTAAGTATAAGGTAAGTAAACTTGAGTATCTTCTTATAATTCAATATAATGTTTATATTTCTCTTCAGTCTTCTTAATAATGCTCTGTGTTTGGTTCACAGGTGTTCGCGATACATGAAATGTTCAACATAAGTGTTCGTCGCTGTCGTTGGTAAGTGAAAATCCGCAAAATCGAGAAATCCTTAATAATACGCCGTACTGACGCTTATTCTACTTTCTTTTATTCCTTAGGCGCTGTTATTTATCCGCAGATGTCAATATTGTACGAGTTGGCCGACACGAATGACCTCCGTTGACGGTGGTAAGTGAAAATCGTTAAATCGTATTAAATCGAAATTCTGCCTCGTGCTGATGTTTATTTAGGTCCTTAGCAACAGTCAGGCGCGGCCAGATTTCCAAAGATCAACGTAGTCTACAAGATGGCTGACCACGGTGACCCCCGTCGAGAGTGGTAAGTGAAAATCGCGAATTCGCAATAAATCGAACTTCTGCCTCGTGCTGATGTTTATTTAGGTCCCTAGCAACAGTCAGGCGCGGCTAGATCTCCAGCGATCATCGTAGTCTACAAGATGGCTGACCACGGTGACACCCGTCGAGAGTGGTAAGTGAAAATCGCTTATTCGCAATAAATCAAAATTCTACGCCGTACTGACTCTTAATTTTCCCCTTAGCAACAATCAGACGCGGCCCGTTTCCCGACAGGTATGATGGATCGCAAGATGGCTGACCACCGTGACCCTCGTATAGAGTGGTACGCTAACTTTACTATTTCGCATAAATGCCGAATTTCGCTCCGCACTGACGCTTAGTTGGATCACTTGCAACAATCAGGCGCGGGAATTTATTCACTTTTACTCGCGGTTCCCGAGTTGGTCGACGCTTATGACCTTCGCTGACCTTGTCACGTAAAGTTCCGAAATGCGATAAATTCTTAAAATATTCACCGTACTGACGACTAATCCGCTTTGTTGCAACAATCAGGCGTGATTGGAATTACGCTGGTCTTGGTGGATCTCGAGAGAGCTGACCCCGTGACCTTCTTTGACCTTGGCACGTAAAGTCGGAAAGTTCTCGAATTTTCACAGTCAAACACTATAGCACCGATAGATTGTCATATATCGAACAATCAGGCGTGATTGCAACGACACTTTTCTTATTATTTCACGTTACACTGTACATATATCGCCGAGCACATATGCCCTTTCGCCAAATGGCTCACAAGCAATTATTCGGTGACGCAGCACCGTATCGTCGATGTGTGACGATGTTTTACGCGTATCGCGGGCGTTCCCGTTTGTCTGGGATGTCTCCTCGAGTATTCGCACGCAAACGATATTCCTTCGCGAAACTTCTACGGCTACGTATAAGTACGCACGGCGATTTTAGTTACTCGGTAGACGATCCGCGAGAGACTGCCTCGAGCGGCGTATCTCTCTCGGCCTCCCCGCCACTGGTCCCCGGCCCCCACTCCGTGTCTCTACTACGTCGCGGTACCAGGCCGTGCCAGCTTTCTCTTTCTCGAAGGTTCTCGAAGCTTCTCGAACATTCTCGAAGCTTCTCGAACGTTCCAGAACGTTCCGGTGGAAAATTCCACCACGAGTACCATCAAGAGGGTATGCTCTTTCGGCCCCAGGGTAGTGGTTTTGCAACTTTGTTAATAATGATTTTACGATGACGCCGACCCGTGCGCACCGTAGTTTTTATGCTCTAGAAGAGGCACCGGGGTGACTTGCCCGCGGAGGACGTCCGGGTGACCTGCACTCCGTCGAGCAATGACGCCGACCCCCCCTGACGGGTATTGGGGACCCGGGGAACCCATTTCTGTGTCTTTTCCCCGGAGATGACGCGCCGTTCGCGAGATCGCTGACCGGTCCGCGAAAACGGGCACCGGTGCCCGGAACATGACGCCAACCCCCCCTGACGGTGTACCAGGTTCCTCTGGTGTGTCAGGGATACCTCTTCCTCGGAGATGACGCTTCGTTAGCGTAATCGCCGACATGTCCGCTAATTCGTGTACCCGTACCCGGATTTCGACGCTGAACCCCCCTGACTGTATAATCGGCCTCCCTGATGAGTCAGGGATACCTCCCGCTCGCAGATGACGCTCGGTTTCCGATTTGGCTGACCATCGGACAATTATCCTCTGCTTCAGATCCCTATCTTACCGACCGATATCGGGTGGTCTCGTATCTCGGCAACGCGTTATCCGATCTCGCCGCGGATGGGCTCTGATTACTCACCGCGCTCTGCTTTATCGTCAGGGCGATCCCCTTTTTCGATCGCGTCTCTAGTTTTCGTTTTTGCCGACCATCGCTACCGCGTCCCCCGTATCCGTAGCCCATACCGTAATCGTGAAGATTACGTGTGGCTCTTGCCGAGGGCGGTTTTACCGCCGATTTACCGCGCCAAAATAAAAATTGCGAGAGCCTGATCTTAAAGGAAATTAAAACAAAATAACTTAACCGGCGGGCGTCGGGTACCTCTGTCCCGATCCAAAACTTAACCTACTGATTATATATATATATATATATATATATATATATATATATATGTATATTGCCCAACGGGCCTTATGTAACTTAACCTATAATATAACTAACGCCGGACGGGCTGTAGATCTATTGGCCCCGTCCTCGGAACGTTCGCGCTTAACCTAAAGCGGGGAATTCTCCCCCGACGTCGGGCTCTGGAAACTCCCGCTTTCCGGCTCGTTCTCCTGCTTGACATCGGGGGATAATGAGGGCATGTCCTTCGCCCTTCCGGCCTTACCTGCGTTCTCCGTGTCCGCCATCGCCACCCTCATTCCGTCTATCGTGCGCTGGGAGAGCCGGATGACTCGTAGATTCGGGAACCTCCCGAATGCCGGATGCGACCTGTAAGCGGGCGGTCGCAAGGTGCTGGACGAGGCGCTCGGCGATGATCCTCTCAAAGATCTTGCCGACCTCGTCCAGCAGGCAAATCAGACGGTACGCGGACGGGGAGTCCGCGGGCTTTCCGGCCTTGGGCAGGAGCACCAAACTGGCCTCCTTCCACAACGTGGGAAACCGACCGGCCTTCAAGCATTTGGTGCAAGTCCGAAATAGCCTGTCGGTCAGTCCCCCAGCGGCCAAGATCCAAGCCCTCCCGGGGATGCCGTCAGGGCCAGGAGTTTTTCTTCTCTTGACCCTGCGGAGAGCCCTCGACAGCTCCTCCTCGCTGACCCCCCATTCTTTCTCCCATTCCGGCCCCGTCGTTGCGGGGAACCGGACCTCTCCCCCGTCGGCTTTGGGGAAGAGTGTCGACAACTTCGTCGACGAATGGGGGGTCTAGTGTTTCGGTTAGTGGGGGCGCCCAAGGCTTCAGCTTATCCTGAACTAATTTATACGGGCGCCCCCACGGGTCCTCCTCTACGCTGTCGAGGAACTCTTTCCAAGAGCGTTCCTTGGCCGCGCGTATGGCGTTGGAGAGGGTCTGACGGGCGGCACGCCAGGCCTCTCCCACCTTCTCTACGTCCAGAGCACCGCGCCTCCTTGCCCGTGCCCTTAGCCATCTCCTTTTGGCTCGGACGGAGGAGCGCCTTAAGTCAGCTAACTCCTCCGTCCACCAATATGCGTGTCTTCGGGGAGAAAGAGGGCGGAGCCGGGGCATGGCCACGTCGCAGGCTTGCGACACGGTTTTTATCAGGTCCCCGGCCTCCTTGTCTATGTCTTCCCCGATTTCGTCATCCTCTTTGCTCCAGGTCAATGCAAGGACCGCTGCCACGGCTTTGCCCTTCCTAACCCTGCGGAGAGCTCGCTCCAACTCTTCCCCGGTGACCCCCAGCTCGTCGCTCCACCCCGGGACCTCGATCTCGGGGAAGAGGACGGCTTCTCCGTCGCCGGCAGGAAAGAGAGTATCCACGATCCTGCCGGCAAAATGGGGGTCTAGGGACTCCGTTAACGGGGGCGCCCATGGCCTCAGTCGGTCGAGTACCAACTTATACGAGCACCCCCACGGGTTCTCGTTGAGCGAGTGGAGGAGCTCCACCCAGGAGTTCTCCTTGGCCGCTCTTATCACGCTGGAGAGGGCTTGGCGGGCGGCACGCCAGGCCTCTTCAGCCTCCTCTACATCTCGGTCGCCTTGACCGGTTTTGGCGCGAAGCTATTCCCTCATCCGGTGGACGGACGTCCGACTGAGTTCGGCAATGGCGTCTGTCCACCAATATGCAGCGCGCCTCGGGGGAAGCCTCCTTTTTTTTTTTAAATGGGAGAAATCTTCAAGAAGACTCTCCGCCCATCGGACCCGAGGCGGGGTTGTGCCGGATTCCACGGGCGCATATTGCCGAGGCGACGTCACCCATGGCCTACCGGCTAAAACCCCCACTAGTCCCTCCTAAGTGCTATATGGGGGGGGGGGGGACCCGGGAAACGCAGTGATCACATCCGTGATCCCCCCACACTGGCCTTGAACAGGCACCCTCCTGGGGGGGGGGGGGGGCATTAAGCCCCCTTGTCCTTAACCCTTTTAGGTCACACTTCCCGAGAATCCCGTACCGGTCACACTGAGTGAAATACACCCCAGCGTGTTTGCACGTGTATAAAAAATTGTAGGTGACCTTAAAAAAAAAAATATATATATATCCTGTTGTAGTTTAAGTCTTCCTTAAAAAGACTGTGTAGGCTTGATTTGCAAAAAATTAATTTAACATATGTAAAAAAATTATTGAAAAAAAAAAGTCGGAAAAGTGGCTTTTTTCACAAAAACTAATGTAACTTTTTCAATTTTTAAGATATTTTAATTTTTCAAACGGTTTTTTCATCCTCAGATGATGCACTTTTCACTGATTATTGCAGTTTATGCGGCCGTTCCAAAAAGTATATTTATTTTGAGGTATGAAGGTGCGATTTTTTGCGGAAAAATGAAAGAGATATTTTTATGGAAAAATAGCAATATATTTATGAAAAATGGTTTAAAAAATATGAAAAAAATATATTTACGTTGCAAATTACATACTTTAAATAAATAAAAGGTTACAATTTTTTATTCGATGCCATAGGCACATTCAACGCATAAATATACGCGATGCTTGTCGCACATCGGTCGAAGGCAAGTGGGACACATAGACACGTGGTCTTCGGCTCCATCAGAGTCATCGCCGCCAAAAATTGGCTCTTCTTCGGACTCTTCAAGCAATTCCTCGCGAATTGTACGGGAGCGCAAGTTATAAGCCATCTACTTTTCATGAATAATTACACAGTAAAATTTTTTTAAAAATTCTAAGCAACGAAAAACACAACTGTGTACTTGCCTCTTCACTTTGGAACAACGAGAAACGAAAAAAAAAATACTCCAAAAACTCAAATTATTACGTATGGGTCACACTGGGTGAAATACACCCCAAAACTCCGAGACACCCACTTTGAACGGCTGCCGAGAGAAAACAAACGGGCCGGAAAATATACCACCGACGGGGATCGATACTTGAAGGTCCCAACTACCTGTACATGGCGGCACAAGGCCCATTTCCATTGGTTTACTGGGTCATTTTCGAAGTCAAAAAAACGCTGGGGTGTATTTTACCCAGTGTGACCTAAAAGGGTTAAAGACAAAAAGCTAACTAATAAGTGGCGGACTGAAGGGGACTAACCTCAGTCCGCCACCCCCCACTCTGGGGGTGCTGCCCCCCCCCCCCCGTCGAGGAGCGCCTTACGACAACCGGTCAGGGTCAGCTGTGACACGCGGCAGGCCCGTAGCCGCGCGCCACCCCCCAGGCGGTAGAGGAGAGGGCTCAGCCGCAGCCATCGAGGGCGGACCATCAGGGAGCGCCGGGGGGGGCACCAGTCAGGCACCTGCCAATTGGAACTCGCCGTCGGGAAACGCCCCGGCAACCAGTCAGGCCCACCCATCGAGGAGCGGATCACCCTCTCCCCACCGCGCCCTTCCATAAGGGCAGGGAGTCCGAGTCTGCGACCTAAGTCCCAGACACCGGCCCCCAAAGTATTTTGGTTTTAATTCGGAGTTTTCCTTCTCCTAGGCTGGTTGGCTTCCTGGCCTCACGAACCCAGCCTGCCCGAGCTCGGGTTTCCCGGGTTCGCCAAACCCGTATCAGGGGGTGCGGTCAAAATCTTACTGCAAATGCTTTGAAGTGTTTCGAGTGCGGTCAATCGAGCACTTCAAAGCATTCTAGCAAGAGGTATGACGTCATACATACGTCATATATTTCGCTTCCAGCTCGCTTCCATTGCTGCTGCCGAAGAGGTAGTGTAGCTGAAGCGTTTCTGTTCAAATTTACAAGCGCGGGAAAGTTATGCAACGTGTGTAAATTTGTACTGAAGAACAACATGCCACAAATTACGTTATATGATTCTCAAAGCCAAAGTGTGTACACTTTTGATGCTACTGAAGCGGATGCTGAAAGAGCTGGTAACGGTAAGAAAAATATTTGATATAAAAAGGTAGATGTGTAGAGAGAGAACTTTCTAACCTTTAAACCTATTATTTATTTAACCTATGTTTAATTTTATGCATATAAAAATGCCAAAATTCCTACTTAAGGTTGAAGAAAGGAAATTATAAATTTTATTAATTGTATATAAAACTGATGTACATGCTTATACAGTCAAAGGTTTAGTTTACACCGCGACTGTTTGGTAGGCGTAGTTGAGAATTAATAGATATTTTATATGTATATGTATATATATATATATATGGGGCATACAGGGTGTTCCTTAAAGACCGCGCACTAACTACATAGCGTTATTTCTTATCAAAAATTGAGTCGAAAAGTCCCGAACCATTTTTTCTATAATGCTTTACCAAGCTGTGATTATTGAGTAAAGTCAATCCAATCAGCGCCGACCTTTAGCCGGGCGCACGTCAGTGAGCCACGCGCCTGGTAGTGTGTGTGAGCGCTCTGCCGCTACGTTCAACGTTACGCGGCGGTGGCGCGCGGCCCGGCCGCGGCGGTGCTGCGTCTTCGCGCGCGTCGCGTGGAATATTCTTACGCATCGTAATAATAGAAATAATTTTTTCTTGCACTAAGAATTACATGTTACTTCTGTCAGAAGTATCTTCTTACAGAAAAATTCGATAACAAATAGAACTCTCGCCAAGACATAAACCATCTTCAACACATGAAGATTTAAATAAATACAAAAAAATAAACTGTGTATTTTACAAAAATTATTTTCTAAACAATCCGTTTCGTTAGATATCTTTGCGTTAATTGAAATTAAATTTTGAAACATAGCACTTATTCAATCTTTCTACGAGATTCACCTCAGTTACTCAGAAGTAATAAATTTTTAAGAGAAATAACAATTAGATATTTAAATATTCTTATGCTTAAAAGAAAATACGTAAAACGTATTAAAAAATAGAGAAAGATTTCTTCCTTTATGAGAAAACGATTTATCTTAAGTCAAGAATAACGCTTTTCAGATGTACAATTTGAAACTTAAGGTAAATGAGAGCAAAACGCCGATTTTATAGCGAATAATAAATCGCTCATTTGCTGCAACAATGACAAAAACTCAAAAATTGCTCTTTTTGAGTTATTTGTACAGGGAAAAAGGTTGTTACATGTACTATTCACATTTAAATCGGTTTCACGAACTCACCCGAGAGAACAGTTGTGTCGCTATTGTGCCATATCATTTAGTGAATTATGTAGGTTGCAATACTGTCTCATCTCAGTCAATCTCAGTTGTCATTTTGTCGTGTAGTGAGAACATCGTAAAAGTTGCAAAAAGAGTACTTGCCAATACGGTATATTTATACCTATGTTTAATTTTATGCATATAAAATGCCACAATTCCTACTTAATGGTAAGAGAAAAGGAAATTATAAATTTTATTAATTGTCTATAAACTGATGTACATGGCTTATACAGTCAAAGGTTAGTTTACACCGCGACTGTTTGGTAGGCGTAGTTGAGAATTAATAGATATTTTATATGGTATCTGTATATATCTATATATATAATATATAATATATATAATTTGTTTTTTTCAGTTTTTTTTTAGATTTGCTGTTTGCAACTTATCTTTTAGAAAAATATCTAGATTCTCGAACTTCTGATCCTAAGGTTTTTAAGAATCCAAATCAGATTCCTGAATCTCTCTCAAATCCTGTTCCTAAAAATGTAATTAGTGCAAATGCTGGTGAGTATTAATAGATATCAATTAATATTAAGTTAACATTAAATTATTATAAACTGATATAGAAATTTAGTTATTATAAGATTTACGTGCATAAATTTTATGTTACAGCTTCTACAGTTTGTGATGTAGACAATGTCACAAATATAACACAAGCATCTGTACAAGATAATTCTCAAGAGAAAGGTATGACAAGTTTTTGCTATGTATATTTTGGAAATATATTTATGAAAACATATAAAAAATAATGAGTTTAAAAGTAAATACAAAATGTATTTTTATTTACACAGTTTCCATTGGCCACACGAAGCAATACTTTTACTATTTACAAGTTACACAGATAACGAACATCATCTTAAAAGTGGTAAAACAACACACACAAAATTTTGGGACCTGGTTTCTTCCGAACTAATTGCGAGTGGCTATAATGTAACTGGCATACAGTGTAAAAGTAAAATGGCTGGATTAAAAAATACATATAAAAATATCAAAGACCACAACGCTAAAAGTGGTAGTAGTAGGCGAACATGGCGATATTTTGATGTAAGTAGAATAATAATACTATTGTGAGAAATGTTTTTTTGTTTTTTTATTAAGAATATTTTTTGTATTTATCATAATTGTTTTTTATTATGTAATTAATCAACATTTTTGTAATTCCAGATTATGGATGAAATGTTTACTAAAAAACCATGGGTGGAACCACTTCTTACATTAGACAGTGGAAGTTCAACTATAACATCTTCTGATGAGGAAATAAAAGATATTGCGTGTGGAACTCGAAAATCCAGTTCACTTTCAGCTGAAAACAAAGTTCCTAAACGTAAGTATTAGAAGTGTAATGTTTATTTATATTGTATAATAATGTATTATTAAGATCAATGTTTATTATATTTATAGGCAAGAGATATAACACATTGGAGAAAATAATTGAACATAATGCTACTACACGGCAAAGAATGCATGAAGAAGCAATGTCACGACAAGATAAACTACTGGATATTTTACAAAAATTTCTTCAGCAGTAACGATATCAATGATTACTTTATTACTTTTATTATTATACTCATTTCTTTTAAGTTGCACTGGTACAATAAGATAATTTTTTTTACTGTATAAGTCAATTGAAGTCTTTTTGTTAAAGCAGAGAATACCTCGTTTCGCGTGAAAATCGTTACTTTACCAAAACACAACATTTAAAGCAGTAAATTGTTGATAAATTGAAGTCTTTTTGTTAAAGCAGAGAGTACTTTCGTCGCGAGAAGTCGCTGCTTTACCAAAAAAACAAATTACAGGACGAAATGATAATAATTACTATAATATTTATTCATTTATATTTTCTGTTAAAGGATACATAATGGACATTATTTCAAAAAAGCATCTAATCGTTCATGAAAATCGTATGCTTTTTTAAACATAAATTCCGCTAAATAATGATTAAAATGGTACTCTTTACGACCATATCGTGGAATACCTTCGCGAATATCTCTCCTAACCTACTCTTCCCCCTCCTCCTCCTCCTCCTCCTCCTCCTCCTCCTCCTCCTCCTCCTCCTCCTCCTCCTAACCCTAACTTAAACAGTTAAATACTTTTAAAGCGCGTCACTAACCTATAATAAAGTATTCTCTGCTTTAACAAAAAGACTTCAATTTATCAACAATTTACTGTTTTAAATGTTGTGTTTTGATAAAGCAGCGACTTTCTCGCGAAATAAAGTATTCTCTGCTTTAAAAAAAAAGACGTAATATTAGTCGTTTATGCCTCTTAATACTTAAAATAACTGCTATATTTTCGGAACTTCTTTTGTTAATAACTTTTTAACGAATAACGAGCGACGGCTAAAACCTTCCGAAGGTCACTCAGGAGGGTGACCTTGACAACATATGTCAAGGTCAAGGTCATCGGAGGGTGGTCCCTATTACTGCATAATTACCGAAACTTTTTACAAAAATAACAAAAATTCTGTTTTTGTACTTCTTTAGGCTTGGAAACAGAAACATACATATTTTCATCATTACATCCACGTATGCTTTCTGCTGATATATTGATGCTATCAACTGTCTCATTCTTATTATCCGTATCAATATTATTAGTATCACTTTTATTTTGTTTATTACTTTCTATTTTATCGTTATCACTTATATCGCTATTTGAACTTTGGTTCATAATCACTGTCATTATTCTTTTCATATTCTGAATCACATTCAGTATTAATATTATAATATTTTGCTCATCATTCGTAATATCATTAAAATTGTTTTCAAAATTAGTATAAATATTACTAACAGGAATATCTTCACAACTGACTTCGTTATTGGCATCAATATCATTTATGGTATAAGTATCGTTACGAATAATATCAGTATAATTGGTAATACTACTATTATTTTTATCATAGATATTAGTAAAGTTTTCATGTATGTTATCATTGTTTTATAAGAGTAGTATTATTCAAATTTGAAAAAATATATGTTATCTCAAAATTAATATAATATACAATTAGTATAGGGACATAAATTTATTATTATTTTGAGATCAAGCTTCCTCATATATTGTCACGACTTTTTCACTCCCGGAGCGGTCCGGGGCGTGCGCCGGATCAAAAGGATAAAGGAGAGCGGGATGATAGGCCTCTCCGGTAATTCTCTCGCACCTCCGGCACTCCACGAAACGATCTTTATGTTGGGCGCCAGACGTGTAAATTCGCGCCCGCGAGATCGCGAAATCAAAACGAGACGCAAGACGGAATGAGGCGGGGTGCGAGGGAATGGCTAGCTCGACCTAGTGGCGGGGCGGGGTGATGAAGGGCAGCGCAATAATCAGCAGGGTGACACGTAAATTAGCAACTCAATCCGTTAACAATAAGGAGTAACATTTATTAAATAGGAACTCTCGAGGAAATCAGAATGAGGGCCCATTCGGCCTCGTGTAATCGCCAAACAAATCGAGTAATTAATATCTGACGCGGGCGTCCGGATTTAATGAACAGAATTGGTAACAACGCGGACGCTAGAAATTACGGAGCCTCACCGTTGTTAATATAAACGCGCGGAAGGCGTTTTCCTCGAGCCACAAATAATACAACCGAAAACTCAGCTCGCCGATAGAAACGAAATAGCGGTCACAGAAACGAGCGCCTTTGAAATAACCGGAGTAACGCAAAATATCAGAGTCGCTAAGAAGCGAATTGAGACGTGAAATATCGTGAAATAAGAGGGAGTCACGCGCGGAGCGCGTGAACGCCGTATCCAGACCGTGCGGGAATTCCGTCGCCAAGTATCGAAAGCTCACGTCAATAACTTTTGATCGAGCGCAACAAGGAAGCGCAGATACAGTCGACCAGATAAAGAATACGATAACTAACGCAAAACACGGGTTATCGCGAGTAATAAGGAACGCTATCAAAATGTCCACGCAATTAATCTCTAAACGCACGAGCGCATGAACGCCGAGAATATCTTAACACGAGTCAGCGTCTAACCTAATTAGTCGGTCACGCGAACGATTTCTTACCGAAACTTAGAATACGATCGACCTCTCAACGCGAGGATTCGATCGGCACGAACTCTGTTTCCGCGCAAATACCTCTCTCACGCAAGCACGCGCACGCGAGTATCGGAATGCCATCGATGAGGCGCCAAGGCGCTCGACATAACGCGAAATGATCCCACTATTCGAGGGAAAGGGCGGAATTACCACGAGTAATAACTGGACGCAATAAGTAACGCAACGAATACCCAACGCGAGTGTCTGAACGCAATCCCGATCCCGACGCGGATACTCATGGAGCACGAAAGGACAGGCTGATGCGAGCCGCGCGAGTAGCCCCAGACGGCACAACGCGAACGATAACTGCGTGATCATCACGCATACCGCACAATCTACGCGAGTAACATCACTAATCCTCACGTTAATGACGCGAAAGATAGGCTGTTGCGCGCGGTAATGAGTCCCAGCGCGAGCAGCTCTAATATAATCTGACGCGAGTATAATATCCTACGCTAATCTCGCGAAGGCCATTCTAACGCGGACGACACGAATAATTTCTAACGCGAACGACACGAATAATTCATAGCGCGAACGACACGGATAATTCCTAACGCGAACGACACGAATAATTCATAGCGCGAACGACACGGATAATTCCTAACGCGAACCATACAAATAATTCCTAACGCGAGCGGCACGAATGATCCCTAACGCGAACGACATAACCATAATCTCTAACGCGAATCTAACGCGGTAATACGGGAACGTAATTATCCCGGTGATCGCACGGGAGGTCTAACCCCGCTACGCTTCGGTCGAGATCTCCAGAAGTTTCGGTCACGGTCGCGATTCCGCGGCCACGCTACCATCCCGATGCCCTTCGCTCTCGCTGTCGATCGCAATTTCGATACTCGGTCTCAAGGAACCGTACGGGTCGCGGTATTACACACAATTTCCCGAGCGAGAGCGCGCACCGGAGGGCGGCGTCGTGGCTTACATTTCGGTATTACTTGCGGGCAACCTCACCGGTAGAAATCCTCCTCCTCGGACTCCTCGCCGTCGTCACGTCCACCAAAAGTATCGCCGGTTCCGGAGGGTCGGACAAGTATTTTCGCTGTTAATAGCGTTCTAATAGCGCGAGGTTCGCGTACGCCGCAGGACGAGCAGAGAGTGTCGCCGAAAATTCGCTCGATAACGTGATCGATGCGGTCGCCCCTCTCGGGGCGCGCGGACCAATCGGGGCGCGAGCTCGCAAATTCGCAGGACCCTAGCGCAGGGTCGGCGCGAGCGGGTTTTTCGAGGGCGCACAACGGTTCCTCGGCGGCGCAGCAGATTATTCGCCGTTGCCTTCGGCATTCGACAAGTTTCGTCGTGCCTTGTACGCCTCCAGCTCGACCCTGGGGCGGTGGCCATCCACCCCGCGAGCCGGTATGCTGTGGAGGCCGATGGTTGCAGTCAGGTGTACCCCGGTACCTGGGGCCCTGTTATCTTGCCGCTGCTGCATGCGCCGTGCCTGTCTGCCTCGTTGGCGCCACCCGCGGTCCCCGTGGCTTCCGCTCCTGCCGTACGTCCTCGTGTCCGAAATCCTCCTCGACTTTGCGTTGGCGGAGACTCTCCTGTAGAAGCTCGTTGTGGCTCGGTAGAGGCGCCGCGTATTTTACAAAAAAAAAACAAAAGAATCAGAATGGCTATCGCGATTATATTTATGGCCCTCTGGAGATCTCGCGGTGGCCTCCCTGGGTCGTCCCGCGGCGCGAAATTCCGCGCTTTGTGACGGCGGCGAGGCGCCGTCACGCCGCGGCGAGCCGCAACGTCACAATATATATATATATATATTTTTTTTTATTCTCAAGAAATTATATAACAATTATGCTTCAGTATAACTTGTGTGATACAGATCAGGAAATGAAATATATTTAGAATAAATAGTGAAATTTTAATGACAGATTCTTTTTGATATAGAATCGATTTCCGTTTTACAGAGTTATAGCAATAATAATCTTTTTTTAAATCAGATATTAAAAATAAAACTTATTTACAAAATAAACAAAAATGTATAAAGACAGAAAATAAAATCATCTATTTATTCTTCTATTTATTCTTAGAAATTGTGACGTGACAAAGTCACGTCCCCGGCCCAGATGGTAGCTCGGCCGAGGGAGACGTCAGGGGTGGTGCCTCCGCCCGAGGCGGGCGGAGCATTAGCGTAGAGATAGGTTAAAATTTGCGAGACTTACAGGTTGCGAGGCGGTGCGGAGCAGATGGCCCCGAATTAATGTACCGACGTAGGTCGCACCGAGGGATCAGCAGGCGAACAGCTGGAGGTGCCGGGGACGGACGGCCGGCGGGCGGGGCACGCAGGGGCCCACAGCCGGTACAGCGTAACGCCTGTCATGGAGAACGCTTGGCCCACCACACCGAATGACCCTAGCGCGGAGGAGCCGGAAAGGGGGACGCCCCGACAAAGGTCCCCGTCAAAGGGAAGACCACCACCGGAATTGTGCCACCGGTCGACGAGCCAAGGCCTGGCCAGCCTGGCCGTCGAGCAACCGGTCCCGGAGTCGCGGCCTGGACAGCCGGACCCGCAGCCATGTTGATACTACCGCCGGTGGGTGGAAGCGGACGCGAGGGCGCCCTGGTCGGGCGCGGCGCTCGCGTAGGGCGCAGCAGCGACAAGGAGACAGGGCGTGCAACCCCGGCGCGCAGGCGCGCAGGCCCTGCGTGGTCCCGCCGGGCCAGAGGGCCGACACTGTCGTGCGAGCCGTCGAAACGAGAGGTGCCACCCCCAACCCCTTGCGACGGAGACCGCTTGCTGCCGGCGAACGAGCGAACAATTGTAAGGCCACTGCACAAGCACCGCAAGTAAGATCGTCACGATACCAAGGCCCTCCCGGGAGTCGCGTTGTGCCGCGAAATTATGTAATCCGTCTTAATTATCTCGAAAGGAATACCGCGGGAGGGCCCGGCCGGAAAAGTGTGTAATCGCCTGTCTCGGGAGTTCGAGTGCGCGGCCGCCGACAGTCAACGCGTTTAATGGTCGTATCGTCGAGCTAATTACTGTTTCGTCGAGATAATTGTAGTATTGTCGGGATGCGTTTAAGTGCCGTATTGTGTAACGATTAGATTCGGATTATTGGGAACGGCGAAATGCGCTTCGCGTGATCGAGCGGTTTTGGGCGAGGTGTCCTACGTACGGGCCGGACACCGTATCATCGCGGGGCCGCATGGGACCCGCGTGATCGCGTCGTGGCGTGCAGGGCACCTTCGCATTTTGTGTTGCGGACCTCGCGAGGCGTCGCACGCGAGTGCTAAACCGCGGGGTCATTTCGGGGCTCGCGGAATCATAAAGATTTGCGGTTATTTCGGGACTCGCGGAATCATAAAGATTCGCGGCCATTTCGGGACTGCGAGATCGCGTAAGGTGTTGAAAGATTATGGTATCGCGAATTGTAATCGTATTGCGAGCTGTTCCTGTTCGAAGTCGTTATTGTTGTGAGTTGTTCGCGGTTATTCTGCATCGAGTTGTGAATTTGCTGCGTCGAGTTATGTTGCGTTGGGTTGTACACATGTTGCGTCGAGTTGTAATTAACCGTTGTTGGTACCGCGCGATTCAGGGTGGGGTTTTGTCGTAATCTAGATGTCTGTCAGTACCGAGACATATGGGGTGGGATTCGTTGCGAAGTAACAGGTCGTTGAGAAGCAGGTCGCTCCTGTTGCGTAATTCGGTCAGAAAGTTATCGCGTTCGCGGCGTGAACCGTTGCGCCGCTATCATTATCGAAATGTTCTAGCCTATTTTATGCTTTCTACCTTAATTAAATACAGTATTCTTGTTATAATTGTGGTGTGCTAATTGCGCTGCGCTCCCTCTCCTCCCCTCCGAGATCTACCAGCGATCAAACCAAGGGATTCACGCCTGAGATACTTAGAGCTTGGATTTCGTGTATCGTGGTGCGAGAAATCGCACCTGGCGCCCATACTGAGTTTTGCGAAAAGTATTTGGTCGAGCTACCATCGGTTGTGAATAATATTCGAGTCCTCTAGAGACGTTGGCCATTTAGTAAAAGTGACGGCGCGCTCCTTCTCGGCCGGCGAGACCGAGCGGACATCGTCGTCGTCACAAAATTCTATACATATATAGAGCAAGAGTAATAAAAACTATCACAAATATTCATATTTAGATTTCAAAATTTATTTAATATAATTAAGACTTCTTAATTATAAATTAATATAATAAATTATAAATCTTACCTTTAATATCTTTGTCATTCCTTGTAATATTAGAAATTGTATTCTCATTTTTATTACTTTCTTGTGCACAATCGATATCATTGGATAGCTCAGTAACAATATAAGTGTTTTCTCCATCTACAATATAATAATTATTTAAAGAGCTATTTTTTAATATTATATGTATCTATTAGTGATATTATTACAATCTTAATTTTATTTTCATCATCCATTGTAGTAAAATTGTTCTCGAAAATTTTTTCGCTTTTATTTTCATTTATGTGCTTATTTCTATTTGCATTGTTCTTTTTATTGTAATCGATAGAATTTTCGATTGGATCAATAGTTTGATCGAGAATACCTGGAGTCTTATTAATCGAATAAGTACTATTTAAAGCGCATATATCACACAAAGAACGATCATTAATATTATTTTTATTCACAAATAAGAATGAAAGATTATTTTTATTATATGTATTATTTGTATTAGCATTCTTGTCACTGCATAATGTATCACAAATGCAGGTACTATGACTAAAATAACTGCGTCTGTTACAGAAATCGCTCATATTTATAATATCATTAAACGTATCGTTTTTCTTATTACTATTGTGTTCATTATCTATGTCACTATTCTTCTCAATGTCAGTGTTTAACACGCTACATTCATTACAATTATTTTCTAAATATCCAGGATTTACTATATTATCACCATTTGTGATATTGCTTATTGAGTTTTTATCATTGAGTATATTTTCTTCAGCAATATTATTTGCTACTGTATTATTGGCTGTAAAAACAATTAGATAACTAATAATGTATGAAAATAATTGATAATTCATAAATGTAATTACATAATAAGAAGCATTAAAGTTTGTTTTCAATTTAAAAATAGAATAATATAATACTAAACATTAATCTTAAACACATATATTAAATATTAATTAATTAGATAAGATACAATATACAAATAAAATGTATCACATTATAATGTGTAACATATAAATTTAAAAGGTTAGGTTTTAAAATAATATATTTTATATATTGTATAAATGTATGTTATATTCTGACTAAAGTTAAAGTTACTTTCAACTGTACTGTATGTTACTTTTATTATTGCTGTTATTTATTACGTTATTGGAACTATGTGCCAAAGTATAATTTAATGTAATATCACTTTCTTCGTTGTTTTTATAATTATTGCCACTATTTTCTCTAATATCGTTACTATTTAAGATATTATGATCATTAATGTCATTATTTAAATGCTTCACAAACTTTGAATTATCATATTTGTTGCTGTTGCTGTCACTATTGTATGCATGTTCATTAATAATATTGGTCGTCAGTGTATTATTTGCTGTAAAGAATAAATATATAATTACTATAGATGTAGGGGAGACCGGGGCTAAGCCGACACTATTTTTTCAAAGGCAATTTTTAATATTTAATTAAAATTTTTTGGCAAATTCAATGATATATATTTAAAGAGTGTTTCTTCAGGTACAAAATTGATTCAGGAAGTTTTGCTGTACGTCGCTTTGTTTTGCCGCCAGGAAAGGAAAAGTGATGCGAAGACAAATTTTCGAATTGAAAAATGACGGGGCGAACTCGACACCCCGCCGGGGCAAACTCAACACTTTGTTTGATCGACACAATTTGATCTGGAACTTATTTTTTTATTGTTTAAAAATAAAAATACATTGTTTATCAAATGAAAAGACATTGTGTATTAGAAACAAAAAGTCGGAATAAAGTAAACAATTATTTAAAATAATGAGAGAAAAAAAGATTAAACTTTTAATTATCTTTTTCTGAACTGTGAAAAACAATTTATACACGTAAACTCGCGATCAGATGTGCGCACACATTCGTCATGAGCCATACGGTTGCATAAGATGCATTGTTTGTTATTAGAAGCTAATGAAATGTTTTCCGAACACACGCAACAGATGTTCCTTAAATCGTCATCGGAATCGGACGAAACAGTGACCTTTTTTGCCTTTGATTTTCGCAAAACCGGTTTCGATGCACTTCCGGTGCTCGTCGATGGTTGTTCTACATTTTTTTTAGGACGTCCTCTTTTTTTTGGGACAGTAGGACTTTCAGCTAAAAATTAAGCTTTTAGCTTTTTTCAAGCTAAAAGCACTTATTTACAGTTTACCGAAATAGGTTAGTGTCGACTTTGCCCTGGGTGGCGTCGTGTCGACTTATCGATAATGTCGCTTTAGGTTAGTGTCGTCTTTGCCCCGGTGGCGTCGTGTCGACTTAGCCCCGAACGTCGTTTTTTACTTTTGTTACTTCAAAAATATATAAATTTTGAAAATATGCAAAAATTATTATCGGATTCGTATAAAGCATCGAATTTCCCATCAAAATCACTTACCGGTAGATTCGCAAGATTATGTAATATTAAAGAAAAACGTTCTTTTCAATTTTGGAGTAGAATTATATTACATAAGATATTATTTATAATGTAAGACAGTTCAAAAATATCATTTATTTAAATAATATTATACAGGGTGTTCGAAATAAAAGTATCCAGCCAAAAAGATGGAGTAGATTGGATCAAACTGAAAAGAAAAGTCATGTACCATTTTGCAAAATTTGCAAATATTTGGAAATGGGACGTTTCTTTTCGCCGTGCGCTTCTACCATAGTAGATTGGCCAATCTTTTTTAATTGATGTCTCAGTAAGTATTGCGAATTTTGCAAAATAGTACATGACGTTTCTCTTCAGTTTGACCCAATCTATTCCATCCTTTCAGCTGAATACTTTTATTTTTAACACACTGTATAGTATTACATTTAGTTGAAATATGTTTTTACTATTACTATCATCATAATATTACCTACTATCATACTTTACCTTCTTTATTATTGTTATTCATTTTGTTATAAGAATTATGTACTGAAATATTATTGAGTATAATATCAATTACTTCTGTATTTTTTTGTTTATCATCACTGATATTTTCTATAGCATCACATTTATTTAACTTGTTGCAGTCATTTAGGTTATTATTCAAACATTTCTTAAACTTTGTTACCTCATCGTAGTTTTTATCTCTGTTATTAATAACATTTTTTTCAATATTAGCCTTATTTCCTGTAAACAATAGATACTTTGATAGTACATATAGTATATATAAGTATAAATCATACAAAATACAACTTATATCTTTTGGATTACAAAATTTTTAATCCAACACAGGAATACAAGGTATTTAAATGCAAAGATATTAATCGCAAAGATTAAAAACTGTTAAAGAAGTAACAATAAAAAATGCAAATATTTTATTAAAATAAAAAAAAATTGTACAAAAACTTGACGCTGCTTTTTTACTCCAGTCACAACAAAATTACCTTTTTTAAAAAAGCAGCGTCAAGTTTTTGTACAATTTTTTTTTTATTTTAATAAAATATTTGCATTTTTTATTGTTACTTCTTTAACAGTTTTTAATCTTTGCGATTAATATCTTTGCATTTAAATACCTTGTATTCCTGTGTTGGATTAAAAATTTTGTAATGTATCTTCTCTTTCTGATTAACGCAATTTAAAGATTTATTTAAAGATCAATCAAGAAAACATTTATTTAAAAAGATACATATCACTTGGGTTGAGTTAGGTAACGGAATTTGGTTATATTATAATGTCTGTAAGGAAAAATGAAGCTATTATGACTTGTGTAGGAAGACACTTAAATACAAAGATATTTTTTAACAATAATACAACAGATATTTTCCGAAGAATATATATTCATTTTATAATTGACGCAATTTATAGATCATTTATTTTTGTGAAAATACAAACATACCACATCAGTTTTTTAGAAGTATAAAAATACCTCATCGTTTCTTTTTTAGATACAGAGATACTTCGATTTTTTGAGATACAAACATACCATATCGGTTTTTTTTTTAGGTACAAAGATACCTCATATGTTTTTTGAGGTATAAACATACAACATCAGTTTTTTTTAGGTACAAAGATACCTCACCGGTTTTATGAGGTACAAACATACCACATCGGTTTTTTTTAGGTACAAAGATACCTCATCGGTTTTTTGGAGATAACAACTTTCTTCGAGCTAACATGCTGCGCGTATACTTGACGCCTTTTTTTACCTTTTTCTTAAAAAGGTAATTTTGTTGTGATATTATTTCTTTTTGTAGTATTAGGGATCATATAAGCATTAAACAGTACATGTTTATAACATATATATTTTGCGACATAGAATACAAATACAGCGTAATATGTTATAAGCATATACTAGTATAGTATATCCTTAGGTGATAGTATGTCTAAATAATAGTATGTAAACATAACACTTCTGTATGTTTAACAACACAACAAGGATTTGTACATATAAAAATAAATTTTCTTTACTAAACACATGCACATGTAAAGAAGATTAGACTATTTACAAACATCTTTATTCCTGTATTACAATAATTTGTTAAACTAAACGAAATTTAAATTTAAAAAAGGATTTTAAAGCTTAAAGTCCCTACTTTTGAAAGGTTACTATTATTTTTTAGTTTCTGTGAGTTTGATAATTTTTACATATAAAAAACTACGAGCTGGACGAAATAGAAAATTTTTCTCTCACTTTGTGGGCCTGTCACGTGCACAAAAAAATCTGCGAAAATTTTCGACTTCCTAACATGAAAGCTTGAAGTTTTCCTTACAAAATCTTTTTTTTTTATGTTTCTACGATTTTTTGTTGCTGAGTTATCGTGAATTGAATAAGAAATGAGCATTTTGACTTTAATTGCTCATAACTCTCTTAAAAAAATTATCGTAAAAAAAGATTTTGCAAGAAAAACTTCAAGCTTTCATGTTAAGAAGTCGGAAATTTTTGCAGATTTTTTTTGTGCACGTAACAGGCCCACAAAGTGAGAGAAAAATTTTCTATTTCGTCCAGCTCGTAGTTTTTTATATGTAAAAATTATCAAACTCACAGAAACTAAAAAATAATAGTAACCTTTCAAAAGTAGAAATTTCAAGCTTTAAAATCCTTTTTTAAAATTTAAATTTCGTTTATTTTTAACAAAGTTACAGCTGCTTGAATTTTGCCGATTTTTAAAGATAAATTCAGCATTCTCCTTTAATTTTTGTGAGAAATGAGAAGATAAATGATCGGGTTTGTTAGATTGGGCATTGGATTTTTCGACACGTGCAATTCTTTGAATGACATTCACGATGATATTCGTGTTATGTACGATGCTTCTGTTGAAATCGAGGAATCACATGCCGGAAAAGTTTTTCTTAGGTATTTATCATTAAAAATAACTTTGTATAATTTTCTTTTATGTTATTCAGTTATTGGGATGAATCTGGCCATCGTCGGAGTGTTATAATGAAGAAAGGTGAATGTATCAGTGATTTAGAGATACTCCAGTGTCACTTTTGGAGTAACATTGGCGTGATATATAATGTTCTGCTGCATAAATTTAATTTTTACATACAAGTAATTTTATCTATCAGCTTCTTCAGAGATGTTTAAAAGTTCTGAGGCATGAATTCAGCGAGCTTAAAACAGTAATGTAGATCAGTTAATGTATGTCAAGGAGGATCTTATATTACAGCACCATTAGACGTTTTACGATTTTATTGTAACTAAGGTAAATATACTAAATGATAAAACTTATGAAGCAATATCACAATGTTGGCATGTTAATTTATTTTACTTAGGTATTTATCACGATTGAAAGAATACTTTGTATAATTCTCCTTTATGTTATTTTAGATCATGGCACGAGAGGAACAAATACATTTTTCCAGTGAGTAGATGGAAACCTTTTGATCCAACGAAAAGTTACGACAAGTATACAGTGTCGGATGAAAATAGGAAGAAAGATAAAATCTGATAATCTTATATTCAACGAATTGTCCAATCATACAATCATCATACAATTGATTCATTATAAAGAAGATTGTAATATATATATATATATATATATATATATATATATATATATATATATTACAATCTTCTTTATAATGAATCAATTGTATGATGAAACAAAGATGTTTATCTGGTTATTTATAATATTTACAGTCCTTTGAATCTGAATCCATTAAACGAAATTGGACAATTCGTTGAATATAAGTTTATCAGATTTTATCTTTCTTCCTATTTTCATCCGACACTGTATACTTGTCGTAACTTTTCGTTGGATCAAAAGGTTTCCATCTACTCACTGGAAAAATGTGTTTGTTCCTCTCGTGCCATGATCTAAAATAACATAAAGGAGAATTATACAAAGTATTCTTTCAATTGTGATAAATACCTAAGTAAAATAAATTAACATGCCAACATTATGATATTGCTTCATAAGTTTTATCATTTAGTATATTTACCTTAGTTACAATAAAATCGTAAAACTTCTAATGGTGCGGTAATATAAGATCCTCCTTGACATACATTAACTTGTTGTGCCGTACGACTGGGAGTCGTGTGCGGCACGGGGATCGGGAGCTCCGGGTGGAAAGGACTTGACACCTTGTAGTACTTTGTAGAATTTAATGATTAAAGATTGCTTTCCTTACACTTGAGTGCGGTTGATTCCTTTCGACGATTACAATTAACGCCGTCAACGCGAGGTTTCGTATATGGTTATGGACTGCCCGCCGCTTCTCGGTAGGGCGGGCTTTTATCTCCTCGCATCGGCTTCCGCGTTGCTGACTTAGCTGTCAGCGTTTTTACTTCCCGGGCGAGTGACCGGGTAATGCCCGGAGTGTCAGCCCCGAAGAGTTTGGCAATATTCGGGAATGCGCTGACAGCTAGGTGTCAGCAATTCGGCACGTCGACTTCCGCGTCGACTTCCTCACAACAAACTGATCTGCCATTACTGTTTTAAGCTCGCTGAATTCATGCCTCAGAACTTCTAAACATCTCTGAAGAAGCTGATAGATAGAATTACCTGTATGTGAAAATTAAATTTGTAACGGCCTGACTTTATCGAACGCGGGCTAGCTTGCGGGATCGGGAGTTCGATGAAAGGCCCAGAGACAGTAGTCAATTTACAGTACACACGTATTAGTTATTTTATTTACTTAACTCGGGATCCGGGATTACACATCGATCATAGTGCAACGCGGTATTTTACAAGCGGCAGTGCAGGTGCACTTGCATGTGAATAAAATAACGCAACGCGGGATCGGTACAACGAACGCTGAGTTTACAAAGAATAACGCCACGCGGTATCGGTATAATGAACGCGGAGTTTACAAGGAATAACGCCACGCGGCATCGGTGCAACGAACGCGGGTTTTACAGAGACTCACGCAACGCGGTATTTTACAAGCGGTAGTGCATGTGCACTCGGGCGGCCGGTATGATGAATGCTGATTTTACAAGATCACGAACGCGGGTTTTACGGACAATATAACGCAGTATAATGGACGCGGGTTCTCAGATAATGAGCGCGGAGCTTACCGAGCATATGACGTCACGCGGTATATGCCCAGCGGTAGTGCCGATGCACTCGGGAAGTAGCGGTCGTGCATAGGCACTCAGGAACAGACGCGGATTTTACCTGGAGTATAACGATTCTAACGCAACGCGGTATAGTACAAACGAATATAAAGATCGGGGCGGGAGCGCGATATGTACAGCGGAGGAGTGTGGCGTCCCGGGGTTACGGTTGCGAGAACCCTCGCGACCTCGCGGTGCCGTAGCCGTCGGGAAGAAATGTGATGGATGTTCGGAGACACTCTGAGAACTCTCAGTAGAGGCCCACGCTCTGGACCTCGTTTTGCGCGTCGTCCTAGGATCTGGAAGGTAGGCTTCGCCAGGAGCAGCGGAATGCTGTAAGGTAGACGAAGTGCCGTCTCTTGCCGGAGGGCCGGCTTATATACCCCGGCGCGGCGGGTCCGATGGGAGGGAGGCCGGTCGTCAGGCGCGGTGGGGGACATGCGAACGCGCTGTCGTCTTCGGCGTGGCTCGGCCCTTTTCGGAGGCGGTCGTGGCCGCGCGAAGAGAAGGCCCCGGTGCTGCGGTTTATCCGCGCACACGGGGTCGGTGGAAGCGTTTAAAAATGTGGGCGCACCGCGCCCTGTCCTCGCCCGACGGAGGATCGGTCGGGCGGCATCCGGCGGGTGGTAGCCGGGGACGATGTCTTACGTCAGGGGCGCATCGTTACAAATTTATGCAGCAGAACATTATATATCACGCCAATGTTACTCCAAAAGTGACACTGGAGTATCTCTAAATCACTGATACATTCACCTTTTTTCATTATAACACTCCGACGATGGCCTGATCCATCCCAATAACTGAATGTGATCTCAATTTCTTCTTCCTTCAACGCATTTTACTTTTTAGCCCATTCTTGCTTTAATTCTTTCCTAAATTTATTTTCCTCCTCCTCCCTTTCCCTATCTGGCAAGAAACTTGTATCTATATCTGGATTTTTTTATCTTCTTAATCGCGGGGCCATCAGATTGCACATTTTCTGACTGCGGAGATTTTTCGGCATCTTTTCTTTGCCGCTAGCGCTCTTTCCTTTTCCTGCTCTTTTTCACGTTCCATCTATTTACATTAATAGGAAAATTATTACACATTAACTCAATAAGCGTTGAACTTGCATACATAAGTGAATCTCGCGTTTTATGTAAAATTTCGTAAAAAACCGGTAACCTAACCTATGTTTATGCGAGTGTTACTTCTGTAGTAACTTATGATACGATAATTCCTCCGCGTAAACGAGAGATTTTATAGTAACTACGATGATATCGTATAAGTTGTTACAGAAGTAATATTCACGTAAACGTAAACTACTATAATTCCTGTCACATGTACTTAGTCACGTATAAAAGAGTCACAGTGCGGTCTCGCTTCGCGTGTACTTGACGCGAGACACTACCGTGTCTCTTGATATATATGTAGTATAATATAATAACTTACGATAATTTCTTCGCGTAAACGGGAAAATCTCCTCGACATCAGCTCCCTGCCGTTATAGGATTTTCTTCGTATCCTATCTTCTGAAGAAATCGAAAATTCTTAATATGTATGACTAGATGACATTCAGAGCACTGGGCAAAAATCACATAACATTCAGAGCACTGGGCAGAAATCACATATTTTGTAAGAAACCGGTAATCTAACCTATACTACGTTTACGCGAGCGTTACTTAATTCTGTAGTAACTTACGAACGATACGATAATTTCTCCGCATAAACGGGAGATTTTATATAGTAACTACGATGATATCATTCGTATAAGTTACTACAGAAGTAATACTCACGTAAACGTAAAATACTATAATTCCTGTCACACGCACTTAGTCGCATAAAAGAGTCGCGGTGCGGTCGCGCTTCGCGTCGTATAATAATAGGATAATTACATGTAAATAAAGCAATTACCTTGAATCAGAAAAAATATTAATCGTCGCATCACGTAAAGAGTCACGGTCGGTATCGCTCCGCGCGTATACTTGATGATGACGCGAGACACTACCGTGTAGGTTAACTGACTGTGACAGCGCGCTAAACGCACTGTCTGCACTGCGCGCAGGACACACACGTGTATACATATGTACATATCGAAACTGGCGATACCAGCACCTCCAGTGTCGAAAAAGTGAAAGTGACGTTCCTCTGATTGGTTGAGAGACGACGTAGACGACGACGACGACGTATCTTAAAAAATTTTCACATTTTCGACTTTGCGTCGCAATATCTCCGCTCGTAGGGCACGTAGTGGAAAATGTTATAAGAGATACCCCCCCAATTCGAACCCCAAGCTATCGATCAAGCCTACTTAGAACTTGATCCGTTCACTCGTTATATGAGATCTCAACATCTCGAGTACTCGCAACCCATCGCGTCGCGTAAAAGAGTCACGCTCGGTCTCGCTTCTGCGTATCCTTGACGCGAGACACTACCGTGTCTCTTGATTATAAAAATCTAAAATATTTTTTTATTTAATTTATTACTCACATACTGTTACTAACAACATTATTGTATAACTGAAATTCTTGCAAAAGTTATCATATTTACGTATTTACTATGCTTACTATTATACATTTATCATACTATTATACTATTATACACTATATTTATTACATTTATCCAATACCATTATGAATATTGCATACTTTACCTTTATTATTTCTGTTATTTTTTGGGCAGTGAGAATTGAGTTTTATATTTTTTCTTCTTTTATTATTCTTCTTTAATCTTTTGATAGAGATATTAATACTTCTATTAGATACTAGAATATAGACACATAAGTATTAGAACAGATGTATATAATTTGTATCAAATGAGATAATAATAGGCTCCTCCAGGGGCCATTTGGGACTCATCCGGTCCCTTTGGGGCCCGGTGGGGACCATTTGGTACGGGTTTTGCGAACCTGGAGTACCCGAGCACATCAGTACCGTAACCCGGGGCAGTCCTTGTGGCTGTCCTGGGCCGGGGAGTCCCTTCGGGGACTCGCGAGGTAGGCGGCCTCTATAAAAAGTCCGCCCGGTCGGACGGGACCGTAAGGGACGAGCCTAGCTCTGTGACCCAGCTGTCCTATGGAAAGGAAAACTTAGACAGAAAACCAGGGGTCCGGTCGCCCTGCTTAGAAGTCTGGCTAGCTTCGGCTACCCAGACTCCAACGGCCGGTAGGGGTTGGCGGCCCTGACTTCAATCGCCCGGTCGGCCGGGACCGTTAGGGAGGAGTTTCTACTCCTCCCACCGGCCTAGAGGAAGGAAAACCTCAATAAAAAACCACGGGGTTTTTGGGGTGGGTGGCTCCCTCTCTCATTGCACGCCGGTGCTCCGGCAGAGAGGGGGAGCTGGGGTTTTCTTTGGGGTGGGTTTGAACCCCTCACCCATTGCACGCCGGCGTTCCGGCAGGGTGAGGGATTCGGCCGTAAGGCCAAGGGGAGATCTGAGAGTGAATTGTCCCCGTTCCCGAGGTGGACAGGGATGCCGTCTCATCGAGGGAACGAGAAGACCTCCTCTCCTTCGGGAGAGGAGGTAACCCTCTTTTAGCCGGCCCAGTACGTGGTGCTGGGCCGGATGGAGGAGAGGCCCACATCGGCGGCTTGCACCCCAGGGTTGTGGACCCACGGTGCCGCCGATGTGGAGGGTCACCTGGGCCGGGTCCAGGTGACCTGGGTGGGGGAGACCCGTCGGGCCGCTCGGACATATTCCGAGGCGGGTCTAGCCGCCGGGTGCAAAAGACCGGCGGCGCGCGGGGACTCCGGTGGTCGGGGATCGCATCCCTCCCGAGCCCAGCCATCGGAGTTGTGGAAGGGTCACCGGTGCGGAGGCCACCTCGGCTGGTGACCTAACACGGTATGCTGGTCGCCACGGCGCGCAAGGCCTTGGATGGGGTGCGACACCCTTGGCCCCAACCGTCCGTGGGGCCCCCCGCGTGGCGACACCCGCTGCGGAGTTCCGGGAGTCGGAGCCCGGGACCCCCCGAAAGCCGGTGGGCGATTCTTCGCTCACGGGTGTGTAGGGGGCTGGACCCAGTGCCCCCGATGTAACATTCCGGGGGCCAGAGGGAATGGGTGGCTCCCCAGGTGAGTTCACCGGGGCACGGTCGGCCGGAAGTGATTCTGGTCGGCTGTGGGGCGCGCCCGGCCACCCGCATAAAGACTGCAGCAGGGAGCGGAATGAATTCAAAATGACAGACAGACGGTACCATAAATATCAAAAATAAAGAGGAGGAGGCGAAAGGCTCCGATGACAGGAGCAAGAGTGGGGCGCGCACGTTAAAGCCCGGAAGCACTTCCGGACCGGCGAGCGCGAAAGCGAAGAGGGGTAGCTCGCGTATCCCAACGCGAACTGCCGCTTCCTCCTCGCAGGACGCTGCAAGCGGGACGAGAGTCTCCTGCCCCAAGGACAGAGAGAGCCGTCCTAGCGGGGCAAAGAAGAGGGGCATATCCAAATCACCTGGCAGATTGAGGTCGAAGAACAGGATAAGGGGCGCGAGCCCTTCGACCAATACGGCCACCGACGCGGAAATGCGTTCTGCGCCCACCCTCGTTGAAGACTCAGACGAGGAAGGATACAGCCGGGCGGACGAAGAGAGCGGCAAAGAAGACAACGCCGCCCTTACGGACGTCGATGACGTTGAGGGAGAGGGAGAAGTTGCGCGATGCGACCATTGCGCAAAACTCCTGAGGGGACGAGGACGCCCAGTAACGACGGGCATAGGACTTGAGCGAGAGCTCACGAAGAATAAGAGGGAGCTGGCTCAGGTCCAAAAGACGATTAGGGATTTGGAGAATCCCACGATTCTCCAAATCTTTCAAAAAAACCGAAAGATCTTTGAAGCCAAGGTAGTCCAGAGGCTGAGATATGCTCCGACGTTAGAGATACCGGGTTTTAGCGTCGAAAGCCTACGTGGCATCGACAAGGTCACGGAGAAGTCGAGCAGGTTGAGCGGCCCGATGAGGAAAGTACTCAACGAAGCAGCGGCCACGATCTCTGCCGCTACCGGCCAATTAAAACAGCGGATAAAAGATCCGGAGACCGGAGCGAGCAGGGATGCCGAGTTAGAGGAGCTTAGACAAAAGGTCTCCGCGCAGGAAGCGGAGATCATTAGTCTAAGGAAGATGCGCGAACTGAACGCATAACTTCAAGCGAAGATTCAGAACGTCCAAGCGCAAATGGCGCATGCAGCAAAAACAAGAGCTGCTACAGACGCAGATGGATAACTCGCCCCACATAGACAAGAGGCCAGATAGAGGGGCAAAGCGCAGGCGTCATATAATAGACACCACCGATTCGGAAGATGCCGTCGCACAATTCGAGAACGATGGCACAGCGGTCGCCGATATCGAGATGGCGCAGAACGAGGAGAAAGAGCCGAAAAGCTCTAGAGACGTCGTACTGGCGGAAATTAAAAGGAACGCCATGCCGGCGGCGGTAAGGCCGCCGATCCTTAGACGCACCAGGATCATTGACGACGCACGGCCGCCAACAGAACTAACGGATGCCGCGCTGCCTGCTGGCGAAACACGAGTCAGCGACAGGCGAGACGAGGAGATTCGGCTTCTCTCGCAAAAGGTGGAGGAGCTACACACAATGCTGATGAGTCAGCATTCCGTGAAAGGAAAGGAGGAGCCGCCGGTGAGGAAAGGCCGAGCTCGGGACAAGTCTGTCACGAATAAAGGAGGGAAGGACGCCGCGCCCAAAGTCCCCGCGACCGTAAACGCAGCGTCAGTCAGCGTAAATGTCAAAGGGGGTAAAACACAACCCCCTCCGGCACCTGCTGCAAAAACCACGGGCGATGAACTGTGGTCGACCGTGGTCAAGAAGGGAACAAAGGGAGGTGCGAATAAAGCACTCCCCAAACCCGGCCCGAGCGGTACTGCGGTCCCGAGGCCGACTCCCACACCCCGTTCAGGGGCAGGACTACCGCGGCTAAGGGGCCGGTTTCCAAGCCCGGACCGGGCAATAAAGGCAAAGGTGGGGGCGCCGGGGCTATGGCTACGCAGCAGTCCCCCAGAAAGAATAAAAGGAGAGTTTCCCGTACAGCGGCCGTTACGTTAACCTGCCCCGAGGGTGAATATGCGGAAAGCATGCGGCTGGTGCGCTCCGCAATTAAACTGTCGGAGCTCGGAATTGAAAGAGCTCCGAACGTCAGAAGAACGGCCACTGGCGCCATTAATTTGGAGCTGGCCGGTCCCAACAGCGCGGAAAAGGCCAACGAGTTGGCTTTCCGAATGAGAACAGTGCTGGCTGGGAAAGAGGGAACGCGGGTCTCGCGCCCCGAAATGCAGGCCGAAATCCGACTCACCGGGTTAGAGGATTCGGTCATAGCGGAGGAGATAAAGGCTGCACTGGCTGAGAAGGGAGGTGTCGCACCCTCCTCTATCCAGCCGGGCCTCTTGAGGCAGGCATCTAACGGAACGAGCACGGTGCTGGTGAGGTGCCCCCTCGTGGCTGTCAGCAAGATAGGTAAGGAAGCGAGGATCGA